>CM021102.1:190452293-190661086 GCA_007115665.2 Sequoiadendron giganteum
TCTAGGTTCAGCTGTTAGTACTTCTACTCAAACCAAAAACCAAAAGTAGTTTCCACAAATCGGATATCCGATTTGTTGAAGCTATATATAAAAAAACAGCTGACTCTTTATTTTCATTTCTCACAGTTTGACGCAGGCGTAAGAGGTGAAATCCAAATCCGATATCTAATTTGAAAGGTATGTATTTTGTTTTTTCGATCTTGTAATCGATTTTTCAATAGATTTTGTTAAGTTTAAGTAGGTTTTCTGAAAAAAAATTCAAAAATACGGTTTTGTATTGATTTTGAAAAAAAACTAGAGTTGTTTTTGATTTTTTATTAAAACTTAATGTTTTGAAATGGATCTTCATTAAAATTTAGTGTTGTTGATGTATTTTTATCAAAAACAAGAGTTTGTTATTGGTTTTGTGAAAAGTATGGTTTTTTTTGGATTTTTATAAAAAACTAGGGTTTTTTTACAATAATTTCATTTATATTGTGTAATTTCAATTAGTTTAATTAGTTTTTAACTTTAATCAGGTATTATGGCTGTGAATGTAAATCCACAAATGCCAAATGCTCCACCACCTCCATAGCCAAATGCTCCACCACCTCCGCAGCCACCAATTGAAGACTTAATTGGTGAAAAATTGGGGCAATTGAGGGGCATTTGTGAAATTTATCAGACAATGCCTCGATTGAGAGATATGACAAACACATTGAAAGAAATAATTAAAAATATAGAAACCCTCTCCACCCAACATAATTCCTTTTATTTGTGGCAAGAAGATATGAGGGAGTATTATCGATGTGGATTGTCTTACGATGATGTGAAAGATCCCCAAATAACCAAAGCCCAAATAGCCTCTTTATTCATTGATCCCTGTACCGGTTTGCCAGTGAATGTTAATAGAACAAAACTTTCCATAAAATGGTTCATGCAAAGGGACATTGTAGCTAACTTTTGGGATCGTTGGTGTATGGTTTTTGATAAACCACTGAACAATAATTCTGACATACCATTTTACTTTATTAAAAAATTATATGTTGAGTTTGTGTTAGGGCATCATGTCAATTACTTTGACATTAAACCCTTCCAGGGCGTTGGTGGAGGTATGCCCCAGGATAGACCAGGGGCAGTTAGAGTAGTCCCATGCCCAAATGTTCCCCTTCCTGCCCTTCCTCCGCCACCTCCAATATATCACCTAGAGATTATCGAGGATGCATCCACACAAACTATTCAGGCTATTCACTCTTTGAGTGGTCATTTGGTTTCGCATGTTTCTACAGTAGCTTAGCCACATTTTGGTTATGTTGGCGAAAGCTCGAGTGCTGCTGCATCATCATCCTTAGGTCCACATATTTGTGTGCCACATGCTTGCACTATGTGCTACCAGATATGCTTGGGTCCTCCTGTACAGCCCGTCGAGCATCCCTTGGACACTTTTGATTATGACCTCCATGATGTATACATTATAGATCAATCGTAGGGGAGTGGAGCGCACCCTACAGAGTCCTCTCCTGCTAGAGAGGGAGATGCTAGAATAGTGACACAGGTAAGATTTAAGTTGTAATTTCATAACTTGCATTTGTTTTTAAATGAATATTAATAAGAGATAGTATCAAGTACTAATATTTATTTACATGGTCTATTTAACAGTTGATGTCTGAGGAGGAGCTCGCACGGGTGACTGATAGCACCCTTAGGGCCATTTCATTTGGCTTGGACACACGCAATATATATTTTCGCACTCACTCGTTTACATTTTATATTATATACTTTCTTGTCATTTGAATTGTCATTAATGAAATTATATAATAGCTTATATGTTTATCTTGTTTTCCTCCTATAGGAAATACCCAGTGTGAGTGAGGTGCAGCCTCATCCAGACTATGGAGGTGCAAATCTAGATAAGGGGAAGGTAATTGAACTCAAATTGGATTGAATTAAGATTTTTAAGATCTTATATTGATTATAAATACGTCGACATAGATTGGTAGTTTCAAATGTACTTGTCAATTTTATTTATAGGCAATTATGAGCTTTACAGATATGTTGACAAGGGACACACCACCTAAAGGTGTAGTTATTGGAACACCTCAAAGAGTAGGTGTTGAAACCCATCAAAGAGGAGGTGTCGAAACACCTGAAAAAGATAAAGAAAAAGATCAACCTAAAGAGGTACATGTGCTTATTTTATTTTGTGTTTGGTAAATAAGTTCTTATTACCAATAATCATATGCTAACTTGGATCAATTTTATGTTTTTGTTCACATATATAGATTGGCATTTCAAAAGTTGATTTGGTATATTCTAGGACTCCTAACCCTTTGAAGAGACATATATTTCAGGTAATGAAGATTTCAATTTTAGAGTTCAATTAAAATTCAATGTATATTGATTTTGATGTTAATTATTCAATTTTAAATTATATAGTATAACTAATCTCAATTGTGGTTTGAATTTTTCTTGTGCAACTACCTTCAGAGCCAACGAGTGCTTCAAAGAGGCTCCATTTTGATGATCCACCAGTAGTTTAGGATGAGATAGACATTTTGGCATGTAAATTTTGAATATATATTGAGATGGCATATTCCACATTTTGTAAAACTTTGTTTGAGATGGCCTCGATGCCATTTTTGTATATGGACATACACTTGATTATTGGATAATTTGATATATAGAAGTTGACAATCAAAATTTAATTTGTTCCTCATGTGCATGATTAAACTCTTTGAAAATTTTATCTTGAGCAATGGTTAAATATCAATGTACAATAGCTTAAAACTGAATGGTTATATTATGTATTTTATATTTATATCTCTTATTACATTGCATTACACATCTTTCAAACTCAAATCATTAATTCACATTGCATAACTAACAACTAGATGTTCATAGATGAAAAAATTTCAATTACAATATAGTTCTAACAAAGTCAACCTAAGCAGTTATACAATTACTTCACATTGCATAACTAAAAACTATGAGTAGTTATCAATTGCATTTGTTTGTCATTGAATTCTATGAGACCACATTTCTTTGAAGTTTTTTTTCAAATAGTCCACTACCTTGTCTATGCTACCACATTTTTCATACATGATAGCGATCACATTAATTTGTAATAAATTAAATGATAGCCTATGGCTATTTAATTTATACTCATTTTATTTAAATGGATGAGGCCGACTAATAGGGTAGATGGTGCAGGAGCACCTAGGAAGCACTAGGAAGCACTAGGCAATTTGAGGGCCTAGAATGAAGTTTTGTGTTTTTGATACTTTAAAGGTCATGTTGACCATTGGAATTGAGTGAGAGACTTAATAAAATGCCTTGGTTAGGAGCTATCAGTAGTGGAAAATTTTATGAGTTTAGACACTCACTTTTGTTAGTTTCTAGGAAATTGGCAAAAGTGGCAAAATGGGACATTTTGCACCTTTTGCCACTTGGTAACTGACTTGTTTGACCAAAGGGAGGCATAACTACTTTGGGGAACCTATATAGGGAAGGCTTCGACCTGTGAGCAGGGTTGGAAGGCATTGAGAACTTTTGTAATTTGAAATTTGATGAATGCTAAGAGTGAACAGTGAGAACAACAAGGAAAATTTTGTGTTTGCTTGAATTTTATGTGATCAAGAGCAATCATGGCTCTGTAGTTGTTGTAGTTTGAATTATTTGTTATGTTCTAAGCTTTGGTGGTAGTATTTAGAGTGTGTGTTCATTTTGCAGGTGTGTGTAGTAGTTGTTTTGTTTCCTTTTGAGTTGTTGATCTAACTGGCAACCGAGCAAGAATGGGGTTTTAGTTCTCTTTCCCATTGTACCTGGTGTATGGGATTTTGGGGAATGAGGCTAGACTCCATGGTTGTAATTGTAGTAGGTTTAGGAGTAGATAGGATTTCAGGAAGCATGAAGACAATCTACTCCTAGGTGAGCTTGACAGTGCTCGGCTAGGAGAGACAGGGAGAAAAAGGAACTTAACATGCAGGGGTGGAAAACTCTAGGCCAAAAATGGTGTGGGAAGGGTAGGTGAATTCATTTCCAAGGCTTACCAAGAAGGAGGAAGCCCCATCAACTTGTTTGATGTGAGAAAACTCTTGACAGTTTGCAAAATATAGTGAAAAGACCTAAAAAGGCCCAAATCCTTGGTCAGTTCCAGTTTATGGAGTTGTACAGACAGTGGGAACCTAAGGCACCAAAAATATTTGAGAGGTGGGCTAAGGTATCAGGACCCTCAAGGAAATACTGATTTCTCTTTGGAGAATTTGGGAATGAAAGCCAATTTTCTCAGAGTTGGAGGCTTAATTGGAACTCTTGGGCTAGTAGCCTAAAAACCCTAATTGAGGGTTTGGAAGTAGCGAATGATAAATGGAGTAAGGGGAACTTTCAAGAACCCTATGGAGATGAGTAGAAGCCCTTGGAAACATATCATCACCCCTACAAAGTTGAATTGAGTTAATGGAGAGAATTAGTCTTTAGGGAAGATTGAAGGCTAAGGGAAGAATAAGAGGTAGTGCACCAAGTAAGCTGATTTGACATGATAGTAGGGTTGGCTAGAAAAACCAGGGGCACTTAGACATGATGAAGGTCCTATAGGTTTAGATGGTGAAGAAAGAGATCAAGGAGATCTTGCAAACAAGGATCCAGAGCATGGAACAGTGAATGTTCCATCCAACCCTACCCTATCAGTTGGATGGAACAATCAATGTTCCATGCTCTAGGTCTTCCTCACTATTCCATAATCTACCTTAAAGACTAACATTCTCCAAGAACTAAATCCCTTAATCTACCCTTAATCAGTAAAATGAGTTCCAAAACTCATTAAGCCTTTCCACTCCTTATCCTCCTGATCACTCCTAATCAAGACATGTTCCTAAGCCTCTAACTCTATCTCAATGGTCAAAAGAAAAAAACTAACTACAAAAGAATTCTTGAACTGAAGAAACTAGCTACCTACTGTTCCACACAATTCTTGGAAGACAATTGCACTACATTCTATACAATTCAAAGAAAAAACCAAAAAAATTACACAAATTTATCACTGTCTTCTCTTGTATTCAAGGGGAGTCAAGGTTGGTTGTGATAGGTATTCCACTCAATCCTCAAAGAAGGAAGGAAAAGGAGGAAAGAAAAGATGCTTCAAGAGGAATGGAGATAAATGGTCAGATGGTGCTCCTACATTCAAAAAAAACTGGGACCTCTATCGTGTTTACTGGGATACAATTTGGTCAAAGTTAGTCAACTTTCATTCTCAAACTCGTACGACCCAATGAACTGTTCCAACACATCTAGATGGGTACGTTTATGCTAGGTATGGTTCTCTCTTGCACCCAAATACGCTGAATCACTCTGAGTTGCACTTGAGCAACATTTTCCCTTAAGAGTCCAAAGTGCTAATGTCAATGAAATGTGGGGGCAGAAATATTGAAGGTTGGATCAAGATTTTGCAAGTCCTAGCTCTTGCCCAATCAACTTGAATCAATTACATGGAAAATGAAATTCACAATGAACTTTTTACTTTTTTATTTTTCGAAAAAGTGGCAAGCCACTGTAATTTGTTATATATAAATAGGAGATATTACAAAACCTGGTTCAAACGAGCATACCGACAGGAAAGAACCAGGAAGAAAACCTCTAATTGTAGCTCGATTAAGTATAATGGTAGACATTTGAACCGTATTTCAAAAAACATCATTGGATATAGATTATGCCTATACACAGTTATGACCTTTTTACATTGTTTCACATTTCAAAATTCAATTTTTACAAAATTTACCTATTTGAGGCATTCAAGGCATAGTCTTCCACAAGAGTAGTATGTTGCCATTTTTGAGTGACAACCACCTATACAAACCATCAAGGTAGCAGTTAAACTACATACAATAGAAAATATGCTTAGAATAACCAATCGATATTATTGTAATTTGTCACATACCTCTCTGAAAGGATCAAAGTTGCCTATTGTTGCAATAGGTCCATGAGCAATCATGCTAGGAATATCACAAAATTTCTCAAATGATAAATCTATATTGTAACAACAAAAAATATGCTTAGACTAACAAATCCATATTAATCTAAACATACTGAGTCATGATGAATTGGTAATGCAAACTATAAAAGATGCTTTGAATAACCAATCTATATTAAAGTAATATGTCGCATACCTCTTTGAAAGGATCAGAGTTGGCTATTGTTGTAGCAGGTCCATGAGCAATCGTGCCAGGAATATCACAAAATTTGTCAAATGATATATCTATATTGTCACAACAAAAAAGAGGCTTAAGCATTGTACTTTCCATTCTTCAATATGTTATTCAAGTGTGCCTGAAGGGTCATCTCTTTGCTTAAGAGTATCCAATATTGCTTCATGATCAGCATTACTAAGTGTCCATAGTTGTTTTGTCTTTGGTTTGGCATGATGCTTCAACAACTTAACATTTGTTGCTATAACAAGGTGTTAATACATGAAAATGGTTTTGTGTTTCTCGTAGTCTTCAAATACAGGTATGCCATTCTTTCTAATCATGTATGTTCGCAACCAAGTTCCTGCAACCACAACTGAACCTGTAGGATACACGAACCCATCATCATCTTCCATCGATTGTGTTAGCTTGTGCTTTACCCGAACACATCGAGCCAACCAATATTTTGATCTCTCTTCATTCCCCTGCAGTGCAACAACTGCAAAAACATGTTCTGGATGTAGTAGATCTGAAAGCCGGTCGTAATCAAGTGAACTTTCCATTGTGTAATTTGTCATGGATATAGTTTGAGATAAAGGAGTTAGATACTGTGGAACCCATGTATCCACCCACTCACTTGACTCGCATTGATCCAACTCGCACTGAATACAACTCTGATAAAAACAAGCCAATTGTCGTGTCCAAATGGTCCATGTGCTTGCATTTGAGCTTCGAAACGAATGCATCTTTGAAGAATCTTTGATTGTATGACAATCCAATCTGCCTCCCATTGTACCCTCCTCAACCAACCAAAAGAATATGTGCACTATTGAATCAAGTGTCCCTCCCTGTGATAATGCTGAACTACACCAATC
This sequence comes from Sequoiadendron giganteum, assembly GCA_007115665.2. NCBI lineage: Eukaryota > Viridiplantae > Streptophyta > Pinopsida > Cupressales > Cupressaceae > Sequoiadendron > Sequoiadendron giganteum. Next base: position 190,459,327 of record CM021102.1, read on the forward strand.
AACAATAGAACGTGCATCACTGAATTTTACTCCTGAAATCTTCAATTGCTCCTTAACTAGAGCTCTTTTTACACATGCACCTGCTCCATCATGCTCCCCTTTCCCATGCCCAGCTTAAAAGAAACTCCAAATATTAGGTACACCCCTCTCTACATGCATTCTACTCAACCAATAAAACATACGAGCATTCTTGAATTGACCTGTACAGTTATCTGACCAAATGAGATGTCGGCCCAGTGCTATATCATGCTCCTACAAGAACTCAAAAAAATTCTTGAAACAATGTTGGACATACTTGAACAAGTGAGATCTGTCATCACTCATATTAAAGTGATACTCTATGATTATCTTTCGATCCTCCTCTGGACTATCAGGTGCATGTCTAAACGTTAGGTCGACAAAAGTAGCAATCTGAATGGAATTGTAATACTGAGATTGTACCTCATTTTGTGGTTGCAATGTGTAGTTTTCAACAAATTCAACCACTGATATAATAGTGCCAATCGGAAAAGAGTCCTTACATATCCTGAATTGTTGACCCAACCACTGAGACCTATGACTATTCCTTGCATATTTGTAGAAAAGATTGTCCTTAAAATCTGAAATAAAATCAGCAACACTGCATTCTTTTGTAACCAACTCACATCTAGAACCTTCACCTCCACTCTACAAAGTATATTTGACTATCTCATATCTCTTTTTCTCAACAAGATTCTTTCCAAATTCATGTTCCGAACCCTCATGAAAACATTGAACAAACTTTGACAAGCCACCACATTGTGAGCACTTCGCATTTAAACAATCATTTCTATAGAAAAAGGAACCATCATCCCTAGAACATAAAAATAGATCTAGCAAGTCCCTTGATGATTTCAGAAGATGAATTGCACCACACTCCTACAACATTTCATTAGTATGCAAAGTAGAATGGATATAGCATAATAGTTCATGGTACATTGAAAACTCCACATGGTATTTGCAACAACAAGTATTACGAATCTTAAGAGGCACACAATAGAATGGCTTCAAACCTTCAAAAGTTCTTTGTGAGATTTCCATATTTGGATGTGTTTGATTAAATTTGTTGAACAACATTGTTTGGCTTGATTCCAAGAAATGTTTAGGATGCGGTGTACGGTCTCAACTACCAATTCTTAACTTTAAAACATCCTTTGCATTGGGTGATACTCTAGAGTTATCATGCCAAAATTGTTGAATTTTCTGCTTTACATTATCGGTTAGCTTCTTATCAACACGTGTAAGCCTTTTGGAAAAAGCCCATGTATCATTTTGAAGAGGATCATCTATTCTTTCTCTTCTTGCAAGTGCTCTATCCAAAGTTTTATGATTTAAGTCAAAATCAATACAAGTTTGTCTCATAAAGCGAGCCTTTTTCAATTGATGGCTTACTAGGGCGTTGGTAATGACTCTCCGAGCAGCTCTCTTATCTTTTTCCTTGTTATTTTTTCCAATGGACTTGAGAGCATTAAAAAGATTTTTGACAATAATAGAATTTTTTTCGGCCCTCTTGTTCAGACGAATCTTCAATTTGGCTAGCAAAGGTCTCATCTTTTGCATCTTTAGCAATTGTACAAAAAGCTGGCATTGCTCGGTCAATGTCTTATCGCTAAAATATTTGGTTGAAAAGTATTCGAGCCCACAACCAAATAGTTCATATTGACCTCTTGCCTTCAAAATTGTTTATAATGTTATCATCAATTTCAACTAACCATTTAGGGGTCCTTGAAGGTCTTGAATTTGGAATACCTCTTTCTTCCACACAAGGTTCTTCATTTCTCGTGTAATATGGTGAAACATAATTTACACTTGCTTCAATATTATGTTCAACATCTTCATTTCCAACATTTTCACCTTGAACATTTTCAATATCAATTTGAACAATTTCATTCCCAATTTCAATATCATGTTCAACATCTTCAATTCCAACATTTTCATTATGAATTTCAATATTCATTCCCAATTTCAATATCATGTTCAAGATCTTCAATTCCAACATTTTCATTATCAATTTCAAAATTTCCATTCCCAATTTCAATATCATGTTCAACATCTTCAATTCCAACATTTTCACCTTGAAAATTTTCAATATCAATTTGAACATTTTCATTCCCAATTTCAATATCATTTTCTACATTTTCACCTTGAACATATTCAATTTCCTCTTCACTTGAAAGACCATAGGGCTCAGGTTCACCAATATTTAACATACCTTGTCTTTTCTTTCTATGACCTTCTCTATCTCTTTGTCTATATCCTTCAATTTGTTCTTTTTTCAGCTTTCTATTATATTTTTGCTTCCGACGACTGTTGCTCCCCATTATACCAAATAAAAGATGCTAAAAAATCAATATGTATGAAAAATTTGAGTACAAGAATCTCCTAAAAGTTTATCTTTGTCTCTTCCTATCTAAAACTGCGCGTTTGTCACCTACAAAGTGCTACAAATAGAATGCAGGGTCCGTTGGAATGCACAAAAATGACCCACATGGGGTTTTTCTATGGCCCACAAATTGGATATCCGATTTATAAAACATGTTCCAACCCAGAAGGATTTAACCCCAAGATTACTCCACAACCCGGATCATCCCGACGAACACACAGACAGAGTGAGGAGACAGGAGGAGAGAGCCTAGAGCTGAGAGCCGAGAGGAGAGAGAGAGAGAAAGAGAGAGAGAGAGAGAGAGAGAGAGAGAGGAGATAGGAGAGGAGAGGAGAGCTGAGACCGAGAGAGGAGAGAGAGAGAGAGAGAGAGAGAGAGAGAGGGAGGAGGACAGGACAGAGGAGACGAGAGAGACACTGAGACAAGGAGAGAGAGGAAAGGAGAGACAAGGAAAGGAAGGAGAGGAGGAGAGGGAGAAAGGAGAAAGGAGAGAGGAGGAGAGGAAGAGGAGGAGGAGAGAGGGAGAGAGGAAGGAAGAGTGGAGGAGAGAGAGGAGGGAGAGAGAGGGAGAGAGATGAAGGAAAGAGAGAGAGGGATTGTGGAGGGAGGAGAGGAGATGGAGGAGAGAGAGAGGAGAGGAAAGATAAAGGAGGAGAGAGTGAGAGGGAGAGTGGGAGAGGGAGAGTGAGAGGGAGAGGGAGAGAGAGGGAGAGAGGGAGAGGGAGAGGGAGAGGGAGAAAAAGATATAACCTTCGATATATTGCCAAATACGCTATACTTGCTTTGTTATCATCATTGGGTGGGACATGACAGATGGATAGTACACACTATGATATGAGATAGACCATAGTGTACAAGGTTATCCACCTATGAAAAAAAGACAGTCGTAGACAAGGAGTGTCTTAATTTAGACTAAGGACAAGATGCCCCAGTCATTTGGTCAAGACAAACCACAGACAATAAACAAATAAAAGACGGGTCATGAGACGTCATTGCTCCTCTAAATCCTTGATAGGACATCCTTGATGAAACTAGTAACATGACTCAAAAACCAATGTTAAAAAGATAGTTGACAGACAATAGCCAAAGAAAAAGAATCTTGAGACATCGTTGCTTCTCTAAATCCTTCAAGGGACATCCTTGAGAAAGCTAGTAACATGATCTTGCACGAATAGATAAAAAGATAAGACAAAATAAGATATAAAGTCATAAAGCCAAATAAATGTATTCGCCAAAACTTGATCTTGTGGGATTGTTTGATATTTGATGTTTGACATAGCGTAATGTGAGAGAATGACATATACCGCATAAGACGTTGAGTTTAGTTTCGACTTGGTGACTTCTATATAAGGCATGACAAAGCCTGGTTTCAATAAGACACATGTTGTATAAGGTGTTGGAGTCTAATGACATTGAGGTGACAAGCCACATGAGACTATGACAATTTGATGATGTCTGTTGACAAGAAAGACATATCTTGCGTAAGACATAGGTTGATCGCTTTGACAATGTGTTTGATATTGACTTGATGACTTGTTTGAGATGTTTTGCCTTGTTGTTGCATGACTTGTTTTGATTCTTTGACTGATAAAAGTATTGACCTAGAGCTACTTAAAATACTGACCTAAAGCTGCTTAAAGACATGCCTCTAAGTGAATGATATGCAATGTGTGTGATAGTGAATGTGAAAGTGAATGAACCCTATTGGACTGACCTAGTGTGGTCTCGGGAGCTCATCAATTGATTAGCCTTGCCTACGTTGTACATGCAGAGACCTCGTAGTTCTACATGACCAATGAATTTGAATGTACAAAGAGTCATGATTTAAATGTGTGTGATACATGACAAACCTAGACTAACAGACCTAATGCCTCGAGGGCACATCGATGGATGACCTTGCCTACGTCCCAGTCACAGAGGCAACATAGTTCGACTATGTCTATGACTGACTGAACATGATCGACTTGACATGATTGACCTAACATGACTGACTTGACATGATTGACTTGACATGATTAACTTGACATGATTGACTTGACATGACTGACTTGACATGATTGACTTGACTCTGTTTTTGGGATTTTCTAACATTTTTTTGATTTTTTTTGATTTTTGATGTTTTCTAATGTTTTTGGGATTTTCAGGACATTTTCGATGGTGTGATGTTATGTACAAAGTGTTAGGGCACAAAACAAGGATTTTCCCCTAGTCGGGAATATGATTTGGAAGATGGAGTGGGTAATATGACGGAATGGACGTTTAGATGCCAATCATTCCAAATGATGGATAGGACAACCATTTATTATGAGTGATGGTGAAAAAGTCTGATTAGAATGATGGTAGATGGAAGAGAGAGCTTGACTACACATGGTGCCTATTTGCCAGGTTTTCACCATGTTACTTATCGATAGCGCCACCGAAACAATTTTCACTAATGGACGGATTTATTTCTCTTTGCTTTTTTTTTATTTTCTCAAATTTTTTGGTGTTACAAAGATGCTTGTTTGCTAGGTTTTCATCAAGGTAACCATTTTTTTGTTTTTTTTTTCATTTTTTTGTATTTTTCTAGATTAAGACACAGATTCTCAGAGACTTAAGCGTAGAACCTCTTTAGATGTAGACTGTTGATAGGGGACAAAAGCGGTGGGGTAGAGTTATAGTGACATTCTTGAGGAGATGTTTACCAAGATTTCTACTGAGAAAAAGGGTACATTGCTACCATTTATTTCCATGGGGTGATCCCACAATAGTGGTTTACAATTTTTGGCCAAGCTAGACACTACAATTATTATTTTTAACTAAATCTTCATATTCGGGAACCTATCGCAGCTAAATCGTGAGGAATTTGAAGATGATGAAAACTAGAGTCTCATCACATTTTGTCTATAGATTCTAATTTATTTATTTTTGAAAATTTTTTGGAATCAGATTGCACTTTTTTTTCAATCTCCCACGAAAATTGGTTTTTTCGGAAAACAACATTTGTAAAAAGTGATGTTCACCGTATACAACATAATTTCTTTTGTATGAAGGATAAAATTCTATTTTTTTCAAATTTAGATTTGTAACTATGATATCTAGTAGTTCCATTTGGTCTCATAGTTTTTTATTGAATATTTTTTCCTTAATCAAGTTTCAAAGTCAAACCAATCACAATTTAGACATAGGCGAACTGTATACAACATAACTTTTTTTGTATGAATCAAAATTCAATTCTTTTTTTTAATGGATCAAGGACATCAATACCCAGCCTCAACGTATTTTTAGAATTTTTATTTTGATAATCTGCTATTTTTCCACATGTGCAAAACAAAGAGCTTGATTTTCGGTGAAAAACCTATGTTTAGTAAAACTAAAAAAAGACATACATAATAAAACCAAAACATATTAAAATTTAATTCATTGGATAGCTCATTCTGAGGACTACCATCTTCCAATTGGATTTGTGAATTCTCCTCCATTTTCATCCTCAACCCGAGCTTCAAAGGGAAAAAGTCTACTAAAATTTGGTGGAAGAGGGGGAGAAGGGAAAAAAAGGGGGGTTCGAGCGAACCCCTCTTCACTCGAAAGGGTGAAGGTGGGTTCATTCGAAGGGGGGTTCGCTCGAACCCTCCTTTTTGTTGAATTTTCCATTCATTTCTATGAAGAAACGTGACATCACAGGGTTCAAGCAAACCCACCATGCAAAAGGGGGGTTCGCTCGAACTAGGGGTTCGACCGAACCCCTCTTTTGGGTTTGTGTGAACCCCCTAGTTCGAATGAACCCTTAAAACATGAAATTTTGAATGTGTGAGAATTTTTACAAATTTCATTCCTCATCAAAATTGTACACCACTATTATGGGTTTACCCTTGGATAAGTGATAACAGGCATGGGGATCTCTTCTCTATTGATTATTTTACTTTTGAAAGATGTGTCTTTCATGCATGGTTGATAAGTCTTTCTTAATATATGCATTAAAGAATTTAGATTAGTTTGAAAAGGAGGTTGAAGTTTTTTATGTTGTTTACATAATGTGTTTTTAAGTACTCCATAGTAAGAGATGGGTGTTTATCATAGGTATTATATATATACTAGGTATGATTAAACATGAAAGGCACATATGGTACACTTAGCTAAGTTATTGATTTAACTAGGGAAGAGCACGTTTACTCCTAGGAGAGATAATCTAGTATGGGAAGGAGTTTTAAATACTTAAGAGTAAGTAGAGTAATCCAAGTACATAGGTTATCTGGGATGATGGACCATCCATCAAAGGAAATACCTAGCTTGTGTACTTACTAGTTAAGTAGTTTATTCCAAGTAGATTAATATGGTTGTAGGTTATCTAGGATGATAGACTATCCATTAAATGAAATACCTATGCATAGCTTAAGATAGCCTTAATTCAAATTGGCCCTAAGTAGTGTATTTGATAGATGACCCTCAATAGAACATACTGAATGAAACAATTTGGCCAAAGTAGTGTGATGACATTTGGCTCCACTGGCAGTTCATCATGAGCTAGTATTACATGCTAGACATAGTTTATGGGATTAAAAGTTCTAGTTATGTAGGATACAACACTATGCTCAGTTGGTTGTCATTATCGATTACTCTACCAATCTCTTCATCAAAAGGAAAGGCTATCTATCAAATGATAGATGTGCGGGGGATTGCATTAAGATTTTGTAGTTTGCAATAAAGTGCTTGAGTGATGCTTCTCCTCCACACTAGGCGACAGAAGAACTGAGATTTGAAAGGAAGGATCCTGGACCGTCTTACAACTATTTGTTCTAAAGCTCTTTGAGCTATGTATGTAAATGTATGTTTTCTTACATTGTTGTATTTAAGAAATGAAAATGAATTCATGTTGTAAAATGCTATGTATCTTGATTAGAAATTATCAATAAAAAAGAAAAAAATTATTGCATTGGTTTATTACTTAGTTTATTTACTCGTTCAGTGAAAAATTAGAAATTTTTACTTCGAGGAAGGGATATTATGTTACATGTAGTATCAAAGCTACCAGGTTTAGATTTAGAACCTATGAGCTCATTGTTTTTCCATCCAACATTATCTAATGTTGTGAAATTATTGAGCCATGATGGTGTGTCTCAGATTAATGGCTTGAAAGTTAGTAATCAGATATGAGCACTACCTCAAGGCCAAGAAGGAAAAAAAAAGCCTTCATTATAACCATAGAGGGAATCAACTATGATAATTCTATTTGGTTGAGTGAAATGAAAACTTTTAATCACACTTTCTTAGATCAGTGATGTGAAGAGGAAGATGAAGATGGAGGCTATGTACAATTACCTACCAACCATCTTACCAAAAAATTCTAATTCATTACCTCTTTCCAAGGACATGCCTTCAAAAGGAAGTGTTAGTCCGACATTCATCTTTAGGGATCCTAGAGTTCTACCATTGGCTGAAGTAATAGTAATTTCTTCAAGTAACAAGTCTGAGGGATATGTACCAAGGACACTGCCAGATGAGAAATGGTCTCATGAAAAAATGTCTACAATTTAAAGGGTAGAGTAAATTGTTGATGAACACCATATTGACATTGCCTCTTGTAACTATGTATCAAATGATAAATCTGAAGGTTATTATCCTTTTTGGGATAGGTACAAACAAATGAGAGATGAACAAAAAGATATGGAACAACAAGTATCTCATTCTATAGGTTATACTCCTTTAAGTTATGTGTTTGAGAGTGAATCCAAAGGATAATCTCCACTTGACTATCTAAATAGTCACTCCATGTAATCAAAAGGATATTGAAATCCTCATGAAATGAATAAAATTATGTTTATCAAAAGAAGTGTGTACTTAATATTATGTGGAATTCTTGTATGCATGTGAATGCATTTTTTTTTATGTTTTCCATAAGATAATTGATAAACATGATTTAGGCTAACATGGATAAAATATTCAGGTAAGGTCCAATCACTTAAGAATGGTGAGAACATGAACTAATCTTGGTAGAATTCAAGAGGTTGGACAAGGAACCACTGGAGTAGAGGCTAGGCTTGACCAAATATTGGCAAGGTTGGCTAACCTTGAGAAAGAAAGAGTTAAGGATGAGGTAGAAAAGGAAGTACTCATTAATGAGAATGAAAAAATAAAATTCTTCCCATGGGAATAATGAAACCCATAATCATAATAAGGAAAAATCACCTACGCCATCTATTGAAAGAAATAAGAAAAAATGTGATTTTCAAACTTTCTAGGGAGATGAAAAAGGTTATTCCACCTAAATTTGATGGGAGTGTTGGAGGTGATGAGGTTTTAGTGTAGATTGTTCAAATGGAAAAATATTTTGAAATATGAAACTATGATGAGCTTACTAAAGTTGCATGGGGCATGTATCAATTAGCAAGGGAAGGATCTAACTAGTGGATGAACAAGAAGTTGGAACTTAATATCAACTCATGGAAGATAACATGGGAATAATTTGTGGATATTTTCTACAAAATATGGTTACCACAACTTTACTATGACCAAAAAATTTCATATTTCCAAGGGTTGAAACAAGGTACCATGACAATCAACAAATACTAGTAGACATTCACCCGACTTCTGTGCTATGTTCCCATATATCATAAGGATGAGTGCTTCTGTATTAGGAAATTTATAATGGTGCTTAATAGTCAAATTGGAGGGGAAGTGGATATGCATGGTCCAACAACAATGAATCTTGTATATTAGAAAGAAATTAAGCAAGATACAAATCTTAGGGCTAATTCCAATCATTAAGAAAGAAGAGAGCAAAAGAAGGATGTGGAAGTTCCTAACAAGATAACCCCAAAGAAGGAGGAATTAGTAAAAAATGTTCCAAGGAAAAAAGGGAAAATATTCCATAATAATGGAAATGAAATTAGGAGAGAGTGGAAAAGGAATGATTCTAGCATGGGTAATTCCAATAAGGCTAGTGAAAATGCCAACAAGTTTGGAGAAACTATAGGGAAAAGAGGACCACCTACAATATTTTAATATGCAGAGGGGATCACTATGCTAATGGTGTCCCAATAAAAAATTTGGATCATGACCATATGGTAATACATTACCCACTCAACAAGAAATTTTTTAACATAAGATACATGAAGCAGTGAATGATCAATAGGTAGAGTACCAAGTAACTCCAGTTGAAATTATAGGTAATTTTTTTGGCTTACCTATTTTAATTCTTATTGATAATGGTGCAAATGAGAATTTAATTTCACCTAGAATAGCTAAACAATTATCTAGAATGGTGAGACACATGGAAATGTCTTAGAATGTAGATTATGCAAACCGGACAAGAGAAAAGGTGGATCAATGTCTATTTGAGGCTAGGATAGAACTACCTAGTTTTTCTACAGAATTTAACCTTTATGTCACACCTATAGGATCATATGATGTTATCCTAGGTATGAATTGGTTGTGGAAACATAGGGCTAAGGTAGATTTCCATGCTAAGACTATAGAATTCCTAGATGATTTTGGAAATCAAGTTAAATTCCAAGGGATACCTAGAGAGGTTAGAATTCAACAAATTACAACAATGCAACTTATAAGAGCTAAGAAGAAAGGGTGTATTTAATATTATTTTTAAATATTGAAGAACTTGGGAGGGATAGGGATGATTCAAAGCTCCAAATTTTATAGGAACTTGAAGATGGTGAAATAGATTAAATTGGAAAATTGGATATAGAGAAGTATCCAATATTGAGGAAATTTTCAGATGTGTTTCTAGATGAGTTACTAGGGTTGCCTCTAAAAATAATTTTTGACTTCTCCCTAGATATAATTCTAGGGTCAGAACCTATTTCTAAGGTACCCTATAGGATGAAAACCACTAAACCTATGAAACTTAAGACACAATTGGATGAATTGTTTTCGAAAGGACTAATAAGACCAAGTGTATCACCTTGAGGAGAACCAGTCATCTTAGTCAAAAAGGAGGATGGTACATTGTGTTTTTGAATCAGCTATTGTATGCTTAACAAAGCTATGGTTAAGAAAAAGTATCTGCTGCCATGCATTGATGAACTTTTTGATCAAATGAGGGAGGTCATTGTATTCTCTAAAATAGATCTAAGATCTAGATATCACCAATTGAGGGTTAAGGATGAATATATCTTTAAAAATGCATTCAAAACTAGATATGGACACCATGAGTTCACTATTTTACCTTTTGGTTTAACAAATGCACCTGCAACATTCATGAACTTGATGAATAGTGTGTTTGGGGATTACCTTGAAAATTTTGTACTAGTTTTTTGAGATAATATATTGATTTATTCTAGAAATGAGGAAGAACATTATAAGCATTTAGAAATGGTCCTACATTTGAGAGAACATAGGTTGTATGGTAAAATTTCTAAGTATAAATTATTCCAAAAGATGGTACATTATTTGGGTCATGTGATTTCAGTAGATGGAATTGTTGTAGATCCAACTAAGATAAAAGTAGTAATTGTGTGGCATATACCTAAGAATGTGAATGACATAAGAAGTTTCATGGGTTTGGCAGGATATTATAGGAAGTTTGTTGCAAATGTTTCTAAGATCACAATTACAATTATTTTTTTACAAAAGAAAGGAAAGAGATTTGAATGGACTGAGAAGTGTCCAGAGTATTTTGACCTACTCAAAGAGAGATTAAGCACCACACTGATATTAAAAGTACCAAATATTGAAGGTAACTTTACGGTTATCATAGATGCATGCAAATAAGGGTTAGGAGGTGTATTAATGCAAGATGGGCAAGTAATTTCTTATGAATCCAAGAAGCTGAAACCTTATGAGATGAATTATGCATTGTACAATTTAGAATTAGTAGTTGTGGTTCATGCATTGTAAATGCGGAGGCACTATTTCCTAGGAAATCCCTTTGAGTTGAAAACTGACCATAATGGGTTAAAGTACCTTTTTACTCAACCTATTCTGAATGCCAGACAAAGAATATGGTTAGAGTTAATAACTGACTATGATTTTAATATCAGTTATATTAAGGGTAAATAAAATTAGGTTGCTGACGCATTAAGTCAAAGATGATACAATTCTTCTATAGTAAAAATCTAAACCAATTTAAGGGGAAAGTACTCCAAAAGTGTGAGGATGAGTATTACTTACAAGTTAAGCAATCACTCACTGATAATCCACAAGATTCTAGGTATGAAGGTTTTCAATTTGAACCTAATGGATTACATAGATATAAGGGTAGAATTTATGTACCCAATGTTAAGGAATTAAGAAATCTAGTATGGAAGGAAATACACGAAGCACCGTACTTTGGAAATCCTAGAGTGATGAAAATAATGATTGATGTAAAACCATTATACTTTTGGAATGGAATGAAGGGAGATGCCACTAGTTTTGCGGCTAGGTTTTTTGAGTATCAAATGGTGAAATTTGAGCATCATCGTCCTATAGGCTTGTTATACCCACATGATATACTCAAGAGGAAGTAGCAAGTCATAAGTATGGACTTTGTGCAAGGATTTCCCATGTCAAGGAATAAGAACAATGGCATTCTTGTGGTGGTAGATAAGCTTACCAAAGTAGCACATTTTATACGAGGGAACCTAACTGATGGAGCATCGGTCATAGCAATAAAATTTGTGCAGGAAGTGTTAAGATTGCATGGGATTCCTGAAAAATATTATTTTAGGTAGGGATGCATTAGTCACTTCTAGGTTTTGGAAAACCTTGTTTTCTGTACTTGGGACTTAGTTGAATATTAGTTCAGCATATCATCTAGAGATAGATGGGGAAATAGAAAAGGTAAATAAAGTATTGGAAGACCTAATTAGGATGTATTGCATGGATTAAAAATAAAAGTGGGAAGATTACTCACCCTTAGTTGAATTTTCATACAATAACTCTTATCATTCTGCAATAAAGATGGCTCCTTTCAAATATTTGTATGGCTGAAAGTGTCAAACTCTTATAAGTTGGGATAAGCTTGAGGATTGAGTGAGTCTTGGGCTAGAAATGTTGGCTAAAATGGATGAACAAGCTAATGTTGTTAAGAAAAGGTTAGTTGAAGCTAACAATAGACATAAAAGCTACACTGATGCTAAAAGAGTGCCTCATAATTTTTCCTTAGCTGACAAAGTATTATTGAGAGTAAAAACTCACAAGAGCTCCTTTAAATTTGGAAAGTCTTCTAAGCTAGCCCATGTTGTGTTGGACCTTTTGAGATTCTAGAGAAAGTGAATCTAGTACATTATCGAATAGCTTTACCACCAGATCTTGCCAAAATGCATAGTGTCTTCCATGTGTCCTACCTTAAAAAGGTATATACCAAGGGATAATCATGTAATTGATTGGACTTTTATAGGTATGAGACACCAGAGTAGTAACTCTTTAGCTCATCAAGGTTCTAGGAACACATAAGCTACACTTGTGTAATAAAGAAGTCTTGCAGTGCAAAGTCCAGTGGGACCAATACATAGAAGACTCGACTACTTGGGAGGACTATGCTGAAATTCAACTGAAATTTCCTCATATTCTTAGTGCTTTTGAGAATTTTTGAATAATGAGATTTTAGTTGTTATGTTTTAACAATACCTTAGGCCATCAGGTATGATGATTCATAAGGGGGGGAGTATTTTACACCTCAGTTGTGTAGCTACTATTTACTATTACTACATAGGGTAAATATGAATGTAATGTGAATTATGGAGATGAATAAATTATGCTTATACCTTGTTATCAATATGAATGTTATCTCATTTGATGTTGTCTCATTTGATTTTATCTCATTTGATGTTATTCATGGTGAAATACAATATATAAGTGAATGAATGGTTATTGAATTTTTATAATTCTAAATTTGGAGATGTTTATGTATACTACATATGTTATGAACAATTGATTGTTGTGTGCATGTTTTAGTTGATGTAGGTATGTGTTCCATTCTTCCAAGCAGAGGGAAAGTATCACTCAGGAGAATATCTTGGTTGGGTAACTGGTAAATGTAAACTATTATGAGCACATACACACACCACATTAGAATGATTGAGCTGAGTCAGTTTGTGGGAAGTTGGTAAGTCATCCTTGGAAATTATGTCTGCATTTGAGAGTCTTATTTACTACTACATGCATTATTGGGTGATGTTTACCTATTTGAGCTTTCAAGATCTTTCTTGTACTATTACGATTATATTGACAAGTGGGATGAACGTGGAAGTATGTGTATATATGCACATACATGTCAATGAGATCTCTCAACATGTATATGCACATGTATAGATGTACCACATGTAAACACTTATAAATATGAAGGTAATCGTGTGTGGATATATGTGAATTGGATGTGAATATATATATATATCTATAGTATATATGCATATCCATATGTATATGTATATTGATACATGTGTATGTTGGTGAATGGACACACACATACAAATGTATTGATATAGATATGCCTACACATACGTGTACATAGATATATATACATTTATACATACACACACACACACATATATATGCATACACTCAATATAATGTGTTTATTATATACTATTTTTCTTGTACTCATATATATATATCAAATCTATGCTTACATAATAGGCTTACAATATATATAAATATATATACACATATATATAAATATATATACACATATATATAAATATATATACACATATATATAAATATATATACACATATATATAAATAGATGGTAGTATTTAAATGTACATATGTATATAATATATATTTAACATAATATATATGTTATTAGAAATCAACTAACTCTTATTTAATTGAATTCGATTTATGAAAGGTTGTTTAAAGTCGATAAAGACTATGACAATGGAGGTCGATAATAGTCATCATTGACTATGTTTAATGAGGTCAGTTTAATAGCTTAGGACTATTATTGTAAACTAATTATCATTCTAATGACATGCAATATAAGTAATTGTGCTTTTAATATTGTAGTCTATAATATGCTTGACTCGGTCGATGCCATTAGTGAGACTAACCTTGACTTTGTCTAATGTATTTATCTGCTCAAGTCGATTCATCCTCTAAATGGGTCGATGGATACTTGTTGTCATAAAATGGAAGTTGACTTATTCTTTTGGCAATAAACCATGCCAAGTAAGAAGGTGTAAGAATGAAAATTGTGCCACCTTTGAATCTGAGTTGTTGTAGATGTATTTTTATCTTGGCAATTCAAACTATGCATATTCTGATTTAATAAGTAGTTTTGAATGTTGTCACAAAAAAAATTGACCTATAGGTGGTTATGTTGAGTATTAGCTTTTGAAATCACCACCTTTTTGATAAGTTTCATGTGTTGCTTTGCATGGAGCTTGCTATCCATCAACATGCCTAAACTGTAGGCTTAGAGGCGACCAAGTTTCTCTATAAATAGCTGAACCATTTCATTTGAGAGGGACACATTCTTCCATAATATAATACATCTTTTTCAATTCATAATTTTGTATTTTTCTAGCCATACTTTTCTTTTCATTGAGAGAGAGAAAGGAAGTAAGTTCATATAGTTTGTGAGGAGATTATATTTTGACATAAGCCTATATTTTGAGAGGAGAAAGCTATCAACTTGTGAGGTAGAGTTATAGTGACATTCTTGAGGAATTGTTTACCAAGCTTGCTATTGAGGAAAAGGCTGCATTGCTTCCATTTGTTTGGATAAGCGAATATAGGAATGAGGATCTCTTCTCCTTTTATTATTTTAATTTTTGAAAGATGTGTCTTTCATGCATGGATGAGATGTATTTTCTAGTATATGCATTAGAGAATTTAGATTATTTTGAAAAGGAAGTTGAAGCTTTTTATTCTATTTTGAAAATGTGTTTTTAAGTACTCCATAGTAGGAGATGGGTGTTTATCATAGGTATTATATATATACTAGGTATTATTGAACATGAATGAGACATATGGTACACTTAGCTAAGTTATTGATTTAACTAGGGAAGCTTGTGTTTACTCCTAGGAGACATAATCTAGTATGGGAGGGAGTTTTAAATACTTACAAGTAAGTAGAGTAATCTAATTATGTAGGTTATCTAGGATGATGGACCATCCATTGAAGGAAATACCTAGCTTGTGTACTTACTAGTTAAGTAGTTTATTCCAAGTAGATTAATATGGTTGTAGGTTATCTAGGATGATGGACTATCCATTGAAATAAATACCTATGTGTATCTTATGATAGCCTTAAGTCAAATCGGCCTTGAGTAGTGTATGTAATAGATGACCTACAATAGAACATATTGAATGAAACCCTTTGGCCAAAGTAGTGTGATGACCTTTGGCTCCATTTTCAGTTCACCGTGATCTAGTATTACATGCTAGACATAGTTTGTGGGATTACAAGTTCTAGTTATGTAGGAAACAATACTATGCTCAGTTGGTTGTCATTATCAGTTACTATACCAATCTCTTCATTGAAGGGAAGTGCCATCTATTGAATGATAGATGTGTTAAGGGCCACATTAAGAGTCCAAGGTTGGTAGAAAATCACCTAAGTGATGCTTCTCCTCCACAACAGGTGACAAAAGAACCAAGATTTGAAATGAAGGATCCTAGATCGTCTTACATCTATTTTTTCTAAAGCTCTTTGAGCTATCTATGTAAATGTATGTTTTCTTACATTGTTGTATTTGAGAAATGAAAAGGAATTCATGTTGTAAATTACTATGTACATCTTGATTGGAAATTATCAATAAAGAAAAGAAAAGAAATTATTTTATTGACTTGTTACTTAGTTTATTTACTCATTTGGTGAAAAATTAGAAATTTTTACTTCATGGAAGTGATAGTATGTTACAGGATTGGGGTTGAGGGTATAGGGTTGAGGGATTAGGGTTGAAGGTCCAATATATAAGGAAGAGGATTGATAATTGAGGGTTGAAGGTTTAATGTGTATGGTAGAGGGTTTAATTCATAGGGTAGAGGGTTGAGGGATTAAGGATTTTGGGGTTAAGGGTTGAGGGTTTAAGGGTTGGGGGATGAGGGTTGATGGTTTGAGGGTTGATGGTTTGAGGGTTTAGGGTTGAGGGATTAGGGTTGAGGATGCAATGCATAAGGTAGAGGGTTGCGAATTGAGGGATGAGAGTTTAATGTAGAGGGTAGAGGGTAGAGGGTTTGCGGTTGAGGGTTGAGGGCTTAGGGTTGAGGGTTGAGGTATTAGGGTTGAGGGATTAAGGTTTGAGGGTTGAGGGTTTAGGGTTGATGGTTTAAGGGTTTAAGGGTTGAGGGTATAGGGTTGAGGGATTAGGATTGAGGGTTTAGGGTATTCGATTGAGGGTAGATGGTTGAGGGTTGAGGGTTTAAGGGTTTAAGGGTTGAGGGTATAGGGTTGAGGAATTAGGGTTGAGGGTTTAGGGTTTGATGGATTGGAGTTGGGGGTTGAGGGATAAGGGTTGAGGGTTGAGGGTTGAGGGTTTAAGGGTCGAGGGTTTAGAGTTAAGGTTTTAGGGTTTAGGGTTTAGGGTTTAACAGTTGAGGGATTAGGGTTGAGGTATTAAGGATTGAGGTTTGAGGATTTAGGGATTGAGGGTTGAAGGATTAAGGGTTGAGGGTTGAGGGTTTAAGTGTTGAGAGGTCGAGGGTTGACGGTTGAGGGTTGAGGGTATAGGGTTGAGGGATTAGCTTTGAGGGTCTAGGGTTTTGGGTTGAGGGATTAGCTTTGAGGGTCTAGGGTTTTGGGTTGAGGGTAGAGGGTTGAGGGTTTAAGGGTATTAGGTTGAGGGTTGAGGGTTTAGGGTTGATGGTTTAAGGGTTTAAGGGTTAAAGGGTTTAAGGGTTGAGGGTATAGGGTTGAGGTATTAGGGTAGAGAGGGAGGGATGGAGGGATGGAGAGATGGAGGGAGAAGTGAAATAGAGAGGAGAGAAGAGTTGGGAAGGAGAGAGAGATGAGGGTTGAGGATCCAATGTATAGTGTTAAGGGTAGAGAATTTAGGGTATAGGGTTGAGGGTTTAGGGTATTGGGTTGAGGCTAGAGGGTTGTAGGTATAGGGTTGAGGGTCCAATGCATAGGGTAGAGGGTTGATGGATGATGGTTAAGGATTGAGGGTATAGTGGTTGATGGTTTAGGGTTTAAAGGTTGAGGGGTTAGGGTTGAGTGTTGAGGGATTAAGGGTTGAGGTTTTAGGGTTTAAGGGTTGATGTTTGATGGATTAGGGTTGAGGGATTAAGAGTTGAGGGTTGAGGGTTTAGGGTAAAGGGTTTAATGGTTAAGGGATTAGAGTTGGTGGTTTAGGTTATTGGTTAGAGGGCTTAAGGGTTTAGGGTTTGAGGGTTGAGGGTTGAGGGTTGAGGGTTGAGGGTTGAGGGTTGAGGGTTGAGGGTTGAGGGGTTTAAGGACTGAGGGGATAGGGTATAGGGTTGAGGGATTAGGGTAGAGAGGGAGGGAGGGAGAGATGGAGAGAGAAGTGAGATAAAGAGGAGAGAAGAGTAGGAAAGGAGATAGAGATGAAGATTGAGGATCCAATGTATAGTGTAGAGGGTTGAGAATTTAGGGTATAGAGTTGAGGGTATAGGGTTGAGGGCTGAGGGTTTATGGTTGAGGTTAGGGTTGAGGTATTAGGGTTGAGGGTCCAATGTATAGGGTAAAGGTTTGAGGGTTTAATGTATATGGTAGAGGATTGAGGGTTTAAGGGTTTAAGTGTTGAGGGTTGAGGGTTTAGGGTTTAAGGGTTGAGGGTTGAGGGATTAGGGTTGATGTTTGAGGGATTACGGGTTTAAGGGTTGACTATTGAGGGATTAATGGTTGAGGGTTGAGGGTTTAGGGTAGTGGGTTTAAGGGTTGAGTCTATAGGGTTGAGGGTATTGGGTTGAGGGTAGAGGGTTTAAGGCTTAAGGGTCGAAGGTTGAGGGTTTAGGGTTAATAATTTAAGGATTTAAGGGTTGAGGGTATAGGATTGAGGGAGGGAGAGATGGAGGGATAAGTGAGATAGAGAGGAGAGAAGAGGAGTTAATGAGAGAGAGATGAGGCTTGAGGATCCAATGTAAGAGTAGAGGGTTGAGAATTGAGGGTTTAGAGTATTGGGTTGAGGATAAAGGGTTGAGGGATTAGGTCGAGGGTCCAATGTATAGGGTAGAGGGTTGAGGGATTAATGTATAGGGTAGAATATTGAGGGATTAAAGGTTTAAGGGTTGAGTGTTGAGGGTTTAAGGGTTTAAGGGTTGAGGGTTGAGGGTTAAGGGTATAGGGTTGAGGGTTTAGGTTTTAAGGGTTGAGGGTTGAGGGTTGAGGGTTTAAGGGTTGAGGGTTGAGAGAGAGAGAGAGAGAGAGAGAGAGAGAGAGAGAGAGAGAGAGCACCATAAGACCATATTTATTTGAGGCATATTTTCAAACAACTCACTACCTTGTCTATGCTATTGCTTATTATTATGCTTTGATATATTTTCTCCAAGCATCTATAGTTTGCTCAAAAGAACCTATTTTAGGATTTTAGCCATAGAAACAAGGTAGTGAATTGTTGGATAATGCTTTGATATACATGTATGGAAAATGTGGTAGCATAGATAAGACAGTGAGCTATTTGAAAAAATTCCTCAAAGAAATGTGGTCTGATGGTGATGGACATCACCATGAGACCACATTTCTTTGAGGCATTTTTTCAAACAACTCACTGCCTTGTCCATGCTATTGCTTCATTTATGCTTTGATATATTTTTCAAGCATCCATAGTTTATTGAAAGAACCTATTTTAGGCTTTTGGCCATAGTATCAAGGTAGTGAACTATTTGATAAAATTTTTTGGTAGACATGTATGGAAAATGTGGTAGCATAGACAAGGCAACAAAATGTTTGAAAAATGCCTCAAAGAAATGTGGTCTCATGGAATGCGATGACAAGAAAATGCAATTGATAGCTGATCCTAGTTATTAGTTATGCAATGTGAAGCAATTGCATAAATTCTTATGTTGACTTTGTAAAAACTATTGTAATTTTTTTTTTCATCTATCAACATCTAGTTATTAGTTATGTAATGTGAACTGATACTTTGAGTTTGAAATATGTGTAATGCAAAATAATCAGTGATATGAATATAAACTACAAAAATATATTTTCTATAATTCTTCAGTTAAACTCTTTATTTTATTACCTGAGTGAAGATTCAATGTCCACCTCCACTGGGAGGTGTTTCCATCAAATCTCCAAGATTAACCTATTCAACATGTCCAAAATTGTATATAAGAATACCATTCATATAACAACGCTATTCACATGTAATATTTATAATTATTTACTAGTTACATAACTCTACAATACATGTCATCATGTAATAAGGAGGTGGAGGACCCTTGAAAGCTAAATGAACACTATGACCCTAAAATTTCATTATAATCATTAAAATAATTAGTTAATCTTGTATTTCAAAAATGAAATTTAATAAACTGAATTCAATGAACTTGCTAACATTTACCTGAATATCAAGGACAAATGCCTCATTAAGGAGGGAATTTATCATTACCATCTGATCAGTTGTAGATGTACCCTACGCACCTGTAACTTGACTATGTATGGGGTTATAACCACAGGGTGTCATGTAAGCCTGAAAAATATGAGGTGGAACTATATTGCTTGAAGACTCACTTCACTCACCCAATGCTACAAGAATGGAATGTTGTATGATGCTTTGGGTCAAGAAACTAATCGATTGTAGTGTCTCAACCTCAACACCCTCCTTCACAATGGAAGTGATAGCCACATGATCGTATACTAGTCTAGCAAGTTCTCATCTCGTTGGCTGCTATGGGTCAAGACGTACCCCCACTCTATCCTATGTGGAGCCTCCACCTCTACTCTAAAAGTCCTGCATATGAAAATAGTTTGGGATTTTATTGAGGATAAACTCAAAGTAGAGTTTCCTCAAAAAATATTGCAACACCTTATTTTTGTTGCATGGAGGATGGTAAAAAACAATCCACCACCTCTACCAAAAATGTTTTTTTATCCCTTGATGGTTGCACCAATGGATATGGAACCTCTTGCTTGAAGAGTCTAAAGGTTGATTTTTTTAGGGTTTGTGAATAGGGAACACAAGTCAAATTTTATAATTTTCTCATCTTTCACTTGTTTATAGGATAATTTATCAGAATAAAATTGTTTATATTCTCTTCTCTTATCCAGCCAAATAATTATTTTCTTGCTAATTGAATCTACATTTGATAACATCGATTCAAGTGATTGAGAAAGCATGGCTCTATGCGAGGTTGAGCTTACAAGATCTTTCAACCTTGCAATTATATCCTCAATTTATTTTTTATTGTTTTTAATTCGCCCATTATATTTTCTTGAGTTCTTGGAGCATATTGAGGAATTGTTGGAGGTGTTTGTTAGGGTTTTTCTTCAACAAATATTTTGGGTTGAGGTGAAGGAGGATTTTAAGGAGAAGGAGGTTGATTATCATTTCCTATAAATTAAATAAATTTATGTCAAAAGCCATATCAAATTTATCTATTTAGAAATAAATTCACACAAAAATAATAATCAAAACTTACTCCTTTGACCTCCTTGACATCATGGCAGCATTTGGAAAAGATTTGACAGTAATTCATTGAATAAATAACTCTCCAATAACATGAGTGTAATCTTGAGAGTTTGAAGGCTGCAGATTAGCAGGAAAACATAAAAAATAAGAATGATTCAAAGTTTCTTTTTTTGGTTTATAGAAGACAAAAAGCGCTCATGTTATAACGTGAGTGCATTAAGGACTTGGTGTGGCCGACCCTAAGGTTCGGTCACACCAAGATATAATGTGAATGTGTTTTAACGTGCTCACGTTAAGAATTTAAAAAAAAATGAAAGATGGTTGGCCACTTTTCAAGGCCCACCATCTTTCTGCACCCACCCAATAATAAGAATTATTAAAAGTAAATAAATAATTGATACCTTTCTTTTCAAATTCTCTATTTGATTGAGCTAAAGAGGAAGTTTCCTAAGTTGGGAAATAAGATCTCCCAACTCTTTTTGATGTTCTCTTTGTGTTGATGTGATGATGATGGAATGTGGATGCTTCTCAAACATGTAGCATAACTTTACAATTTAGAGTGTTCTTGATTTTGGCTTGGAGAGGGATCAATTTATAGTTTTCTTTGATGAGAGATGGATGGTTGAGATTGGATTTGAAAATCAATGGTGAAGGACTCATGAGAGGTTAGGGTTAAGGAGAGAATTCCAAGTATCATCAAATGATTACTACAATTGGGAGAGGATATGCTTGAAAAATATCAAGGGTTAGGATTGGTTAGACCAAATCCAATGGTGGAGGATAAGTCTTCTCACATGTGTGAGAGAATGTATGGGGAAAATGGGCCAAGGATAATTTTTCTCACACATGTGTGAGGACACCTTAGAAAGAGAAATTTTGACATTTTTCTCCTATGTGAGAGATCACATTGGTAAGGGAGACATAAACATGTGACATCTCATAAATGTGTGAGATTCACATGGGCTAAATGAAGGGTGGAGAAATAGATGGTCAAGATTTCAATGTAGATTTTTAGAATAAGTAGGATTAAGGGTGTGATTAATTAAATTAATCACACTTAGTTATGTGTTTATAAGGGATTAACTTAATTAATTGGTTTAACTAACTAATGAGATTTGAGGTGGAAATAGGGAATTAAATAAATGATTTGTGGTTATTTAATTCTTATGGAATAGGACTATAATGTTAAATTTAATAAAATAAAATGAAGCAATATAATTAAAGATGAAGACTATGGATTAATTAAATAAACAATTTATTTAACTAATGCTTGGGATATGGTAAATTTTGGTGTAGAAAACTTTATGTGTCTATAGAGACCTTTACTAAAAGCCAAAGATTAAAGTTTAACAAAGTATTAATAGAAGTATTATTAAAATTATTTTAAATGCACTCAATTCTATTTAAAAGACTACTAAGGATAAAGATAAAAGAATAAATTTTAGATTAATAACAATCTTAATGGTAAGTTTGCAAAAGTACAAAGTTGTATCACACTTTATAAAGGAAATGGCCAACACTGATCCAACTTTTAAACTTGAATCACTAAAAAGTGATATATATGTTTTGAATTTTGAAATGATGTAAATTAATAAAATATTTATTTTTAGTATATTTCATGTTTCTATTTTTTGAAAAAATTAAAAAATTATTTGAATATAGTTTTTATAAATTAACACTATAATTTAGCTATTGATAAAATACTGAAAAATGAAGTTACATGAGACACCAATCTTTATATCTAGTATATTTTTTTTCATTCAATTTTTTTGTGTATTTATAAATTGAAACTTTAGTGCGTGGATATATATTTTTTTCTAATTTTGATAAATATATATTTTTAAATAAATATTAAAATGTGTGTTTATTAAAACTTAGTTGTTTTCATTTGATGTCAACTTTCATATTAATAATTTATCCAAAATAGAAAAAAATTATACCATCTTGATATAGATTCTTTTATCTAGTGCATCATATTTAAAAAAATAAAAATCATAAGTTTTACTATTTTTCCTTGACATGGTAATCAACCTAATATTTTGTGTTGATAACCTACTTTTATTAAAAATAAAAAATAAAATATAAATAATAATTAAAGAATTAAAATATATTCCTTTTTAAAAGCTAAACTTATGGATCTAAAAAATGTCTTTTTATTTTTGTAAATAATATTTTTTACACGAGTAGAAGTTGTTGAAACATCACGTTTTTTAATTAATTTTTTATTTGATAAATTGGCCTCAAAATTGGTGCTAAATATGCATTTAGCAAACAATTTTAGTTGAAAAATTTGTGGACACATATAACTTAGCTAGAATGAATCTTACAAGATTATATGCTTGACCAAAATTGATTTTTAGTTAGAAATACTTAAATTCACTTATGTTGATAAGTTGGTTGAAAGTGTGACACAACTTTATACTTTTATGCAACACAAGCTCTCAATAAAGTTTTATTTATCAAAAAAAACTTGTCTTGAATTAAACCCACATTATAAAAAACACTAATACTAAGATCAAGACTAGATTATCCTCTTCTAAATGATACATAAGCTTCTAGTGGTAGGCTTCCATGATTTGAGAGCAAGATAAGTTTGATGCCACAAAGAATGTAGTGGAATGATTTTGAAGCTCTTTAAAACTAGAGTATCACCTAATATAAAATATGTGTAAAAATTAAGATACAATAGTAAAGACCAAACACCACATCCCAAAAATTACTAGAATCTAATCAAGCCTTGTACAAATTTTTTTATGATGCATATCCATGTTTGATGATTGCATAAAAACATTTGAATCTTGTAAGACCTTTTATTATGTGCCTTTCAAAAAATTGACTACACGATGAAAATATCACATGGAGTTTTCTATGTATCATGAATTATTATATATGAAATAGGTACAATCCAACTACCAAATTCTTCTAGGGATAGTGCTAGATTTATGCTTTTTTGACACATGATAATTTTCTTTATCATAAAAAAGATTATTTAAATGGAAAGTTCTTATAATGTGGTGGATTTTCAAAGTTTGCATCATCTACTAATGAGGACTTTGAGGCTGATTTTGTAAATTCAATGGTTGAGAAAAGATATATGAGAAAGTGAAATATATTTTGAAGAGTGAAGGTGAAGGTTTCGATTTTGAGTTGGTTATTCGAGAAGTAGGTGTTGCTGGTTTTATTTTATATTTCAAAAAAAATCTTTTTGATGTGTGTTAGACACAACCAATAACTAGATCATAAGTTCAAGATGTGTAAATATTTCTTTCTATTTGAAACCATTGTGTATATAGTTGATTTTATATAAAACTATAGTACTAAAATTTGATTCATATTTTAATTTTTATTCATATCACAAATACACATGCCCCTAAGAGTACGAAAAAGAACAATAATATATTAGATCATGAGATGCCATTTTTACACATGAGGGATCAATCTCACTCATCATGTGTAATATTATTTTTAATGACTTTGTGAGCTCTTACAAGAAAATATATTCTAGAATGATTCAAAGTTCTATTTGATTAGAAGAATGCTAGTTCAATAGTTCTCATATATTTTATTGGTCTCACATTTGATTTTTTTTTAAAATATGCATGGATGAGCTCCCACACAATAATGACCTCCCAACATCTTCTAAGATTGTATCATGGATGATGAAAGGTACAACTACTATGGAGAGGTTCATAAGAATCTAAATCTATATCCCAAGGCTTCCCTACACCTTCCCACATGGTCAAAAACTCCACAATGATCTAGGCGATGACTCCTCTAACCACCATTTTCTAAGACTTGGCCTTAGTTAGGTTCCAAGGTGGCCTTCAATAGTTCTGTCCATTATGCCTCTATCCCCATGGCCTTCCAATGGCCTTGAATGATATAACGGGCCTTTGAAACCATTAACATTAATTACAACAACTCAATGTCCATTAACATCTAGAAATCTATGTTAATCACTAATAAATTTTGTTAGCAATATTATAATTACTAGTGGTTAGGTATAAACTAACATACCTGCTTTATGCTTCTCAAGGGGGTTCAATTTATTTTTATCAAAACTTGTAAATAGGTAAACATTTTTTGAAAAATAAAGTCAATGAAAATTTGATACCATCACCAAAAATTGTAAAATCCTTTCTTGAAAATTGCAATATTTTGATTAATTTGTAGGCCCCAAAATTCAATATTTTTTTGCACATTTTCTATGGGACATAAATGTCACCTCAAATATGAAAAATTTGCAATTTTTTTTTTCAAAATCTATCATAATTTTACAAATATTTCAAATTTTTAATTTATTTTAAGATTTGGATAGCCATTTTATCAAAAAATATGAAAATCTATGTGTTTTTTAATGGACAATTTAGGCATCCAATCTTAAAATAGCTTGTAATATTTTCTTGTATTTTTCAAGGGCTATTTTTAATTCTAAAGAAATAAGGAGGCTATGTTGTGTATTTTTCTCAAATTTAAAAAAAAAGGATCTAATTCTAACTCTATTAATTTTTTATGAATGGAAACATAAGTTGGAAATACATCTAAATAAACTAGGATTATATTATATCACAATGGGTTTGTAACCTCAACCTACAATAACTAGAGGAAATTGCAAATGGTATAACTGAAGTGATGAAGCCTATGCCACATTGTGTATGTTCATTTCTTATAACCTTTTCTTCCACATTGAATGCATCAGGACACCCAATGATGTATGGACAACATTAGAAAATATATTTAGAAAATTAGATGTAATGAGAGGGAATCAATTAGATAATGAATCAATAAGTCTAGATCCATAAGAATTTGACATAATACATGATTTATTCACTAAATTGAACTTGATAAGGTTAAAACTCAAACAATGTGGAACAAAGAAGTAAGATGAAAAATTGTTCTTAAGTTTTCTATCAAATCTAGGTCCTCTCTATTCAATGTTTGTTTCTAATTTTCATGCCTTCACTTGTATATTTTTTGTTTCTCTCACAAAGGAGTAATATAAACTAATTCAAATGTATACTTTGAAGTCTTAAAAACCACAAGCTCTTGTTGCAATATAACAAAGGATATAAAATATAGGGAAAATAAACAAAATAAGGATCAAGATAAGAAACCAAAATTAGAAACTCCAACTGATTCATCTCCCTCATCAAAAGAGAAAAAATAAGTTATTGTAATAAACTTGGGCTTGAAGGAAACCAATTTTTATAAAAAATTAAATTGACGAGTTAAACAATCTTCTTCAATAAAATAAAATCTAATTTCCCACACCAAAGATAAGTGTTTCTTCCTTGTCTCCATCCACATCATCAAGAACTCCATACAAATATAGGATAAAGGGTATGAAAAAATCACATCACAAAAGTGGCTTCTTGATTCTAGATAATCACGTCACATGGTTGCATCTAAAAAACTATATTATACATATGAGCCTTGCTCATTCCCACCAATTCTAATGGTTAATAGAACCTATATTTTAAATTATGGAAAAAGATATATTAATATTGGTGAATAAAATTTAATGATATAATTTATGTTCCTTCCTTATACAATAATATCATTTCCATTTATTAGATCACACATAATGAAATGTAGGGGAAATAATTGAGTTCACACCAAATTCAATGATCATATGAGGTATAGATAGTAGTGACATCATTACTACAAGACATGTTTTTGATTAAGGGTAAAACAGGTTTTGAAGGGACCCAAAACCCTTTAGAAGCAGGTTTTAATGGGTCCTGAAACCCAATCCTAATGAAACACTACCAAATATAATACAAAGGCAAACAATAACCAACCAAAAAAAAAAACTACATAGCAAAACAACAAGCACTAGCTAGCAACTATATTATAACATTGCAAGTGCTCCACATTATACAAATACCAAAAAGTATCATCATCACTGATGTCAATCCCCACCACTATAGGAGAAAGTAGACCCATAAAGAAAATAGGGCAGCAACAACTCCCTATTAGCAAATCCATTAAAAACTAGATCTGGATCCATTATCCCATCAACAATATTAATCTCCACCTCAATAAGAGAAAAGAGAGAGCAACCATAAATAGGGTAGTCAAAGAACCCAAGCAACTGTTCCAACATCCCACCTTCTTACAACACCATCCTACCCAATTAGCCAACCCAAACTAAACCTTTATAGGAGAGGATGATATGAGAACCATTACCACCAAAACCACCACTCTCCTGCATACTCAAGCTCCACCTCAATATGACCCAATAGAAGAGAATAGAGCATCCCACCACATCTACAAAAACCAACTCCACCTCAATAGGAGAGGGCTCCACCTTGGTAGGAGAAGTTTCTACCTCAATAAAAGACACCAACATTAGAACCTGAAAGAAAGAAAACACTCTAGTATAAAAGGATATCACATCACTCTTTGGTAAAACAAGCTCTTGGTACTTGAAGAAATATTTTGAAAGAACCCCAACCAACAACAATAAAAACAAACAAACTTGAGCCATCAAGATAAATGTTGGGAACAACCAAGCCATCAGAAAAAACTCTATAAATCAAGCAACAAACACTCTCATAACCATCTTTAGAGAGGAAAATAAAAACTTCCCCAAAGAGAAAACTAACCCAACCTGCAATAAGATGTTTATTTCCCAAAAGGGGTTTAAAATCACATAGATCATACATTTTTGGGACTTGAAGAAAAAATTTAGGTATAAACCAACCAATAGAGGAAAAAAAAAAACTAGGGAAAAAAAATCTCAGGCTTAACCACCTTCATTGAGGACAACAATAAACTAGCATCCACTAAGAAGAAAACAAACCCCATTAGTAAAATAAATATCACAAACCAGAGGGGTTTCAAAACCAAGCATCAAAGCTCGAGTAGAGCACATATCAAACAACATGAATAGGCCTCACGAGTCAAATCCATTAAGGAACCAACATCTCTCAAAGATTTCTACACATTCTCTAAGATATTTAACATTATCTTTGCTTTACTTTCCACATTTAATTTTTTTTTTTTTATCTAGGTTTCATCACATAGTTACATCAACCTACTAAAGTGAGGGAAATATGTAATTTTCTAAATTGCATACATAGAAATTTTTAAATTATATTTTACACTTATTTTAGTGTCTCCTATGGAACACATTGGCCATTTCCTCACCTTCTTCTTGGATCCATAAGTCAATCTAAAATTTATATTTCTACTTGCTTGCGATTTAATATTTTTATGTGCCTTTCTTACTCTTGATATTTCATTGATTTTATGTCCTTCTAGATATGTGCATAATCACACACATATAAAAATCATGCTAACATCCTACAAATATTTTAAAATAAAAATTTAAATTAAATTAAATATTATTCCTCTTTTCATAACTTCTTATTTAAAATATTCTAAATAATATTATTTTTAGATATTTTTGTAGTCTTCTTTAACTTATATATTGATTAAAAAATATTCTAATCTTCTACATGCTATTTTATTTTCAGTTTACTTATGATATGTACTCACTCTATTATTAACATGTCGATAAGATAATTCTTTTTTTTAAGCAAAAGACTACAAGCCTATATATATTTATACTAAAAATATTTACAATATGAAGAGTTATCATGGAATTCAATAGTCAAGTATCTATATCCCTAAATTAGGAAACCCAAAACCAACAAACCCAAGAAAATTTTCAAGGTGATATTAGACTATGACCTACATGCCCATGGCTATACCAAACTATACAATTGCATACTTCCAGGCCAAACAAAACTGAGGGTCAAATATGAACATTACATTTGCAGATTAATAAAATTGTATATGACTGCATTTGACCTTGCTATTCCTCCATTTGGTCCACTTGAACATCATTCTCATCTTTTTGCTCTTGAAGATTACCCACTTCTAAATGTGCAGGTGACATAGCATTTAGGTTTAGAAGCACGACATGAAAACGTTGGGGGTAGCCACTAGAATTATCAGAAGCCACTACAATAGCTAGAGTTGGAGGGTTGTGTTCATGGGTCAGTAGAACCATTATGGAATTAACCTTCACTTTTAAAGTTTAGTCAATTCTTCCCCAATCTCCCCAATATATCTATTGAGGGTTCTTTGTAAGTACCTTGAGTTGTGGATTTCTAGGATATGCTTAGCTGCATCATATATTGATACATAAGCATTCATGTGCAAAAGGAAATAATAGGGAAAAAACCCTTGATGTAACCCTAGCCTCTCCATAGGTTGTACGCTTAGGCTGCTTTCAATAGCACATTATTTTGTAGATAAAAATATTCACCACTTTGCTTGTTATTATTTGAGTAGACTGATAGTAGTGCAACAAATATAGAAGATTTGAAACTAAAATAGATAAGAGTAGGGAAGGAAATAACATCCTTCTTGCCTATGGTCAAAGAATTTCTTCCCTAATTAACCTCTTGATTCTTTTCATGAACTATAGGAAGTAACCTTTGAAGACTTATTGAAGCTAACCATCATCAATACCTTCCATGAAGGGAAACTCCTAATCATTTATTGGAATGCTAGATCTATAGTTTCAAGGAAAATATTTTGTTGAATTCCTCTAGCAAGCTCTACAAGCATGTGGATCCAAGCACACCTCCCCATTGCTGGAAGAAGACTCTTGATACATGCATAAACCTTGAAGAAAAATCTTGATGAACTCTAACCAAGGAGATATGCTTTGAATGTTGCAAAAAGTAGTAGGAAACAATGCTCAAATCATGTCGTTCACATAATTGGCTTGTAAGATGATGTATTGGAAATGATGATATGAACCTTCCCATGTTTTTTCAACAAATAGATGATTAGAGTTAGCACAAATTAGAGATATAGTGTGCTATTTCATTATTCCCCATAATTATTACTTGAACCCATATGTTATTCCATGCACAAAATGTTAGAATCTTGTAGCCAACTAGTTAAAATTAGTTTATGCCATCTTTAGAACATGGATAATTTGTTTTTTAAGGGTCACATGAGGCTTTAGGTTCTCTCCCTTCCACTTTTAGAATGTAGCTAAGATTCTAGACAAACTAGAAGAAGTACCTCCACTTGTGTAAGTATTCTTGACAAACTCAAAAAAGTACCTCTACACATGTAAATACTAGAACAACACTTTGTCATCACATCCCTTAAAATTGGTAATATAATGAATCAAAGTTCTCTGGGTAACATGTCATGTTTATTGCACCCCTTGCTTAAGTCGCCCTTTTTCTTGAACTTGAGCCAACTAGGAAAACTAAGAAGTCAACCTCTTGCTAACGACTTAACACATAATTTGATTTACACTCTTTGAAACTATTAAAGTTGCCATTTTAGGGCATGTCTTTATAAAGGAATTCCCCTACACAATTCAACTTCCTAATTATCACAACCAATATTTTCCAGAAGATCAACTACCTTTTTTCCTTCACGATGAGTATGGGAAATATAAATCTCTTGAAAAATTCTCAACAATAGCCACATTTTTGTAGTGTATACTTAATCCTCCAATTATGAACACTTTTATCTTTACATGCATTTACTATCATTGGGGAATTCCCTTCTATATGAATACTTTGCAACTTGAGAGTCAATGCTAGTTTCAAACCTTGCAACAAATCTTGATCCTTTGTTGAGTTATTTGTGCCCTTTGTGAGATGAATTATTTTAGCAGCTATTAGTACTCCATTTTAATTTCTTATGCAGTCTTCTTCTCCCGGAATACCTAGATTCCCCCTTGAGGTGCCATCAGAATTTAATTTTAGAAAACCTAGAGAGGGATGCTACCATTTGATTGAATTCCTATTAATCCTTATCTTTATGACTTGATGAAGACTACCTTTGAAAGGAAGAACTATATATTTCCACCTCTCTAAAATTTCATCATCCCAAGTTGTGAAGAGGAAGTTAAATTTTTTGTGATTTTGAACAAATGAGCATGCTACTTTTGATATGGATTTTTCAATTTTAATTTCGACATGCTAGGATGATGTAGAACTTTTTCTAAAAAATACGTTTATCTCTTTCCCACCAAATGCATGTAAATAAATATATTTTATATAGCACCGACTAACTTGAAAAAAGGTCCCAAAGAGAATTGGGCAATGGAGCATGGAAGGGTATGTGCAAGATCAACATGGAAAAAATAGGCCCTTAAGTGGCGATAAAATTCAGAAAAATTAGAGTTAGGCAACTTGACATAAAAATTGAATAAGTTATCTATATTATTTCAAAAATATGCAAGAATAAAATATGTAGAAAATTTAATGTAGTTTCTAAAATACTAGGTTTATTTAAAAAAATAAAAAATCTATTTGGTGAAAATTTGAAATTTCAATGCAGTAGTACTTAAATTTTAGGGAAAAAATAAGAAGTAGGTGTCTATCTGACTGCCCTAACCACAATAAAATTATAATATTTTAGATATAAGTAGAGGACTCATGTCTTGATGTGATGTATTTTTTTTTGTAATTTGTTTCCAAGTAAATAATTAATTACGATTCTTTTATTATAAATTTTAAAAAATATAAAAACTCATATGTCTAGCCACTTTAACAAAGGCCTAATAGTGTTGGGCATAATTACATTGTTGAAACAAATGATCAACATCTTATAGGGTTGCTTCACAAAGGACACACTTGAAAGGATCAACTATTCCTAATTTTGTTAATCTATCACTTGTTTAAACCCTTTTCCTTAAAATCAACCATGCAAAACTACCTAATTTTGGAGGAACCATATTATTCCAAAAAAAGGAATAAGCTCTTTGAGTGAGAAAATGAGTGTGATTATTGATTAAAGACCTATAACCCTACTTAATTGAGTAGCAACATATTTTGAAGGAGCCTAGATAATCCTATCCAATTTTTCAAACTTGTAGACAACTATTTCCTTTAATATGTTTTTAAGTAGATTTTTTTGAGTAGCAAAGACTAAAGAATTTGAAAAATATTTCCAAATCACTTTTCCAGTCACACTATTTGATGACAAAACATAATCACTTAACTTATTTCTTAAAATTTCTATTAAAATTGGCATTGTTGATTGCAAATCTTGGACAATTTGCAATGGTAGATTTCAATTCCATGAATCTTTCCAAAATTGTACTTCCTCTCCCTTATGTACTCCCCAACTAATACAAGGAGTGATGACTTTCCTACATGAAATTAAAAAATTCCACATAGCTGATCCATCAAGTGGATTTGATATAGTGAAAATTCTTGCTAGATTTTCACTATCTAAATACTTGGCCTGCATTAGTTTACACCATTTAGAATCTGATTTAGTATACATTTGCTAAACCAAATTTTCCCCAAAAGCCAAATTCTTAGTAGAAAGGTTATGAATACCTACACCACCTTTAAATTTTTTCAAGGACATGTTGTCTAAATATATTAAGGGAACCTTTTTTTGATCATTCATATTCCCTTTCCAAAGAAACATTCTAATGATCTTTTCAATCTCTAAGATAACTGATTTAGGTTCCTTTAGGACTGCCAAGCAGTAATTTGGTATTGCTGATAAAATATATTTTATCAATAGTTTATGATCCAATAAAGACAACCATCGAGCTTTCCACACCAAAATCCTTGACTTGATCCTTTCTATAACATTACCCCAATACAAAACCTTATTTGCACCCATAAAAAATGGAATACCCAAATATGTACATGGAAGTCTTGATGATTGAAAACCTAATAACTTAACAAGATTTCTTTTGATGGCTGATTTTGTATTACAAACATAGATTTTGGACTTAATTACATTTATTTTCTACTCTAAAGTTGAAGAATACTTGTCTAAAATTTCTTTAATTTGACTAGCTTCTGAAATAGATGACTTACCAAACAAAATAGTTTCATCAACAAATAAAGAAAATGTAATTGCAATGTCCATATGACGAATGTGTATGCCTTTCCACAAACCCTAAGTATGTCATTTAAAAATTGATCTACTCAAAGCTTCTGCCATAATTATGAACATAAACAAAGATAGAGCATCCCATTGCCTAACCCCCTGTGTGGCACTAAAGAAACTTGTAGGTGACCCATTCATTATGACTAAAAATTTCAACCTTGATAAACATGAAAGAATCCATTTACACCATTTATTATTGAAGCCAAACCTAACCAACACTTTAATTAGAAATTTCAAATCCATTATGTCATATGCTTTCATCATGTCCAATTTGATGATCTGAAATAAGACAAATTATTGGAATTGATGGAATGAAGAGTCTTATGTGCAACCAAATCTCCTTCAATTGCCTCCCTTCTTGGTGCAAAACCACCTTGCTCTTGTGATATGATTTTAGTTATAAAAGGCTATAGTCTGAGATAAATAGCCTTTGTAAAGATCGTGTATATTGTATTTTAAAGAAAAATTGGCCTAAATTCCACAAAAGATTTTGGTTCCTTTAAATTTGATATATTTTCTATGTTTGTTACATTAAATTATTTTAATATTGTTCTAGTTCTCCAAGTTGATTCCTCTAAAGCCAAAAGTAAGTCAATACCCAAGAAATCCCAACACTTTTGAAAAAAGATGGCTGTAAAGCCATGATGCCTTGAATCCTTATCTGGTGATAAAGAAAAAACTAACTTCTTCAATTCCTCTAGAGTGAAAGGATTCATTAAGCATTCATTTTCTTTTAAAAAAATAAGCTTTTGTACTACATCTATTAACTCTTGTTCATCTTGGGTAGCTTGTATTGGCTTATTTTGTGGAGTAGATAGAAGATTAGAGAAAAAAATCACTCCCTCCTTTTGAATCTCTTCTTCCTTTGTGATCAAATGTCCTATAACATCTTGAATTGAGAAAATTATAGAATTAGCAGCCCTTTTAATCTGAGTAGAAGCATAATAAAACTTAGTGTTTCAATCACCCTCCTTTAACCATAATTCCCTAGACTTCTGCCTCCAATAGATTTATTCCATTTTTCTTAGCTCTTCCCACTCCAATTGCAACCCTCTTTGATTCTCATAAGTAATTGAATCTAGACCTTTATCAATTATTTGTTCATGAATTACAACTAATTCTTTAGAAACTTTCTCCTTCTGCATAAATTTTTTCTTGAAAACCCGGACATTCCAAACTTTAATTTGTTGATTGACATACATAATATTTTTTCAAAGTTGAAACATTTTTGAACCTCTCTCAGATGGCGCACTAACCAACCACTAATGAAGAAGAGGTAAGAAATGTGGATCTCTAAACCAAATCTTCTCAAACTTAAAGGAAGGTTTACCTTTGGGATATGAATTTGACCCCGATATGTTTAGTGATATGGCATAATGATTAGATCCTATGAAAGTAGTATTTATAGAGCTAAAGTATATTCCCCTAGAAACAATTTGGGGATGATAAAAAACTATCCAAGCACTCTGTTATCTGCAAGAAATATTTCCTAAGGTTTGCCCAATTGAACTTACCTTTTACAGGTAAGTTATCTTTTAAGGCATTACTTAAAATGAAATAACTAAAGGCTTCCATTTTTTTAGAGGTGGGAAAATACCTCATTTTTTTCTTGTAATCATACTATTGCATTGAAATCACCTGCTAAAACCACTTTTCCTCATCAACCCCATCCAAAATTTGTGGAGAATCCCATAACCTTTTCTTATCAACAGTAGAGGTTGTCCCATATATGTTTAACCAAAAATTTAGATCAAAGTTTGTCAACTTCATTAGTTGCCAATTATTCTCATTCCTATTTGAATCTATAGACACAATTTTTGGATTCCACAAGGTTAATAATAATCCAAACGCCCCTTGTGTAGGAGAGTGAGTTGTCTTCCACTTTTACCACTTTTGAATTGATGCTCCGTACACATAATTTGAAGTTTTAGTTTCGTACAACAAAATTATATCAGTCCCACAAGAATCTAGTTGGTGCTTCATTAGAGCTTTATTTTCAAAGAAATTAGTGCCTATAATATTATAGGAAATACAATTCATTGAGCTCGAGGAGAGCGACATGCTATCCTCAAATGCTTATAGAGACTGTAATGTTGCCATCTAGAGTTGTTTGTACCCTTGCAGCTATCTCTTCCCTCAATCTTAGATTTTTTGCCCCTATTCCTAGGAGATTTTTTTACTATAGGTTGAGAACTGAGTGTTTGTGACAACAAAAAAGTTTGGGAATAATAAAAATCATCCACCATGTGATTTATAGTTTGTATAACTTGTTTCCTTATATGAATTTTATACTTTAGATATTTGTAAAAACTCTTTCTTTCTAATGTGTGAATAATTTTTTTTTTTCGATCTTTGGGATCCCTAGTTTGTGTAGATCTATTTGGTTTAAATATTGTTGCCTTCAAATGGCCTTGTGAAGGTATCCTATGGTTTTAGTGCAAATAGTTTTATTGATTTTGTGTGGCTTTATGTGAATATGTGTGCTCTTGGTTGAGAGAAGGGGCCTCTATAGTGAATCTTGTTATGCTTCCATGGTTTCTACAACCTTCTTCCTTCCCTTTTCATTAAACCTCGA
Source organism: Sequoiadendron giganteum (assembly GCA_007115665.2). NCBI lineage: Eukaryota > Viridiplantae > Streptophyta > Pinopsida > Cupressales > Cupressaceae > Sequoiadendron > Sequoiadendron giganteum. The sequence continues at coordinate 190,494,662 of CM021102.1, forward strand.
GTAGATGGATTATGATTAAACATTGTGTATATATATAACTACTAGATATAGAAAATATGTATTGGATCTTGGTGTGTGTTATGACAGATCACTTGTGAGAATTTTTATGTGTCCTATCCAACATATTTGTATGTTGCTTGAGTTGAAACTTGAGTGTTTTCTTTAGATATATGTTTTTTCCCTTAATCTTGGGGATTTACTAGAGTACTTAATGGATATATATAGCTCTTGATAATGTCATAGAATCAAGAGGTAAATCTATTCCATTTTTATTTTGTGGATTCTTTCTTGGCCTTAATCCAAGGTATTTTTAAAAATCCTTATTTTTTAAGTTATAAACTCTTGTAATTGAATTTAATTCAGTTCAAATTTACACTCTTTATTGTTGACGAAGTACATTCCAAACCTTCTTATGCATGTTTTTTAAGATAAAAGGAGAAAAAAAACATGAAATATTTTTAATAGTATAAACTTTCTGAAAATACATATATGTACCTTCTTTTTATGTTTAACTAATGTAAGCTATATATTTAATATTTTGGATATTATATTTAATAGGATTTCAAACAAGTGTCATTTTGTAAATGCTTGGTTGTCAAATGTATTGAAATGATTGTTGAATCAATGGGTAAATTTATGATTTATTGGGATATAGTGTAGATTTATGTAGGTTTTGATACAAGACGCTCTTGCAACTTTTTTTATCTCTTTGCATCTAGATCTTGTAACATAGCCCAATGAAGCATATTTCCAGGTCCATGGCCGGGGAAACAATGTAGGCAAAGCAGTAAACAATATATGCCATAATTGATGAGCATGGGTGCAACTCCAAAATGCATATTTTATGGATTCCATTATTTCACAAAATGGACAAGTGGGTTGTGGGTACAAAAACTTAAGGCAGTTGCCAATAGGAAGTTTCACATGAAGAACCTTCCATCCCAGGAGCTGAGATTGTGCATCAGCCTTGGACTTCCAGATTTGGTGACTGAGCTTATTCCATTTGGATCGGAGAAAAGAACAATTCCACTTCTTATTGAGATGGGGTGTAATGGTAATTGGAGGAAGGAGTTTCTTGTAAATGGATTGCAAGGGAAAGAAGCAGATGCTACGAGCATTAGGCCATTCTTCTTGCTTGGGTTTTTATAAAGTTATAAGAAAAAAAGATTCCATAACCGGAGCCCACCTTTTAAAATAATAACTTTTTCCATGTGGCCCGTACATTTGTGGGGTCCCTTCTCACCTTATAGTATATCTAATTATTTTTTATTTTTTAATGTTCTAGGATGTTTTTATTTAAGCGGAATCCATTAGTCTTATGGCACAAAAGTGTCAAATAATTTTCTAAAGTGAGATGTTTGGATTTGGGAGCAAAGCAACTCTAGCTTTTGCTTTTTTTAATAATTATAAAGTTGATAAGTAGGAGGTATAATGGTATTTTTCTATAGCGTTTCAAATTATGATATTGCTATCAGGATTCAACCATGTAGTTTTATGAGTCAAACTCATTGATCCATTGTTTCATGAATAGTGGTTCACAAGAACCCATCTCTCAAGATAATAAATGGTCCACTTGAGCTGGAGTAGCACTGGGATGGGTGACCTCTCGAGAAGGCCCTAGTACTATGATGGGTGACCTCCCGGGAAGACCCAATGCTTAGCCTCTGTGAGCATCACCTAAATACAATGAGTCCTAAGTGTACCATTCATTATCATGAGAGATGGGTTCTTGTGAACCACTACTCATGAAACATGGTTCAATGAGTTTGAATCATAAAACTACATGGTTGAATCCTGATAGCAATATCATAATTATAGAGTTGAGAAATTCAAGAATTAATTTTTTATAAGAACTTCAAAGTTAGAAATTTAAATCGAACTTTGAAATTATAAATCTAGAGTTGATTTTGGTGGACTAACTCTAGAACTATAATTCTAGAGCCAATATATGTAGCAACTTTGGTGTTACAACTCTAGGGCTATTTTTGTGAGGCATCTTTAGAGCTAGTTATGAAGATCTATTTTGAAGCCAATTTTGTTGAGCTCTTTCATGAAAATCCGCACATCGTAATAATTAATTATTTGTAATATCATACATGACTTCTCTTTATTCACATCATGTGAATATAACCTAAAAATAAATCAAAAGGAATAAACCTTGCATTTTGGAGTGAAGACCAACATTTCCCATGGTTTTCTTGACCTTCATTAGGAGTCAACAACTATCTTCAAACTTTTGATGGTCTATCTTTGACAAATTTGTATGTACATTACTATGCACATCTTCCATTTACAACACATGTGCTTGGACGTTGGAGAAAGCCCCCTCATTGTCTAGCTCCATACTTTCCATGGGTATTTCTTATATTTGGGTTGTGGTTTATGCTTTGCATCAATTTGTAATGGAGATATCATATTTAGCTAGGGTTTCTACCCTATTTATTGTCAAGATTTCCCTAAATCTACTTGCTTTGAATATCTCTTTCTTTTCACTTGACTCCTCTTGCATCTTTTGTAACACTTCTTCACCTAACAACTCCACTCCACTTAAGTAATTTTATTATTCTCATATTTCTCAACTTAATATACCTTGAAATCCTAATTTATAGCCATTTGTGGCTCATCAAATTTCTCATCAACATCCTTCTTATCAAAGCAAAAATATATTTATATTATTCTCCTATAATAGTCTTTTATCACAATTCATAGCTAGTTATCACTTCTTTATTTCACTCATTTCAATTTCTTAGTTTGCATTTAGAAATTTTTAGTAATTCATTTTGTTTGTTGTATGGGTTTATATAGACCTTCAACATCACTATTTGAATTGAATACTTTACTTACTTCTTTTCCCTCCATTATTTCTATTACACACTATAAACATTGTATACAAAATAACACCTTTTTTTTTCTAGTCTAATATACACTCGTGTACATAGTTTTCCATTATATTTCTCTCGATTTCCTATATTTCTTCATTGATAGTCATTTGTATTATTGATGATTTATTTTTTCTTACTTCTAAAGTGTCTTCCTTATATCTCTCTTTTAAGTGCCCAATTCTTATATGTAGTATCACACATCCCTTGTTGTAGTGCGCAAAATTTTATAGTCCTATTTTGTATATTTGTGGTGCATTGGTTTGTTTTTTATCATGACACAAATAATTTGTGATATGAATGAGGACCAAATTTACTCTATAATTGATGCAGGAGCATCCAATGGTGTAAGGGCAATCTTACATCACCCAAAAATATCTTTACTTGCATTTTGCTTTTTGTAGATATTGTTGCATTTCTAAATACTTTTTTCGTCGAAGTAGAATTCCCAACTTTCAAAACTATTTTTCTGCTTTTTCTGTTCAATTGTTATTTTTAGCAGGTATGAATTTGAAGGCGTGAGGAGACAAAAATTTAAGGGAAGCTTCAGGACAGTTAAATAAACACTTTGGTGAAAGAATCGAGCTAAGATCATTCTTGGTTCAAAAGTTATTCAAGTTTCAGTTTCTGTTTTTTGCCTTATAAAATCTTCAGAGTTAATTTTGAGGTACTTAAAGGCTCCGGATGGGCCCAAAAATTGGCAGAAAACGAAAGTGGTTTATAAAAATATCTTATTTTGCTACTTCATTTTCACAAGAGCTTTTCGAAAAGATATTATGATTGAAGATCCGATGGTTAGATCTTAAGTTAAAGTTTTCAAAAATTGGTGCATAATTAGAATGCTGTTTTTGGCTCCAAACGGAGAATTGAGTTATTTAAGGGGTAGTTTCTGATTTTTGTGGGTAGTTTTTGGGAAAAAAAGATCACATGTTGTGAAAAAAGGAATTTCTATAATTTTTTTATTTAATTTGCGTGTATTGCAGAACTCGAGGATTTGAAATCCTCTGCATATAAAAATTTCATATTTTGAAAATAATTAGATACTCTGATTTCTGTGTAGATTTTTGTGACTCGAATTGACACCCTCATCAAAAATTCTATCTATGCCCAAATGGCTAGATTCGGCACATGGGAAAATGCATTCAATGAACTGAGGTGATGTGGTACCCTTGCACGCTGGTTTGGAGCTTGGAAAATGCATAAAGGACGATCAAGAATTGATTAATAAGCCTTGGGGAAGTGTCACTATCACTACAGTTGGTGTTGGCAATAACAGGTGGTGATGTTTGGGTATGGTGAAGGACTACGGGCAGAGATTTCACTTGTAATCAAATGATCTTCATGATCACGATTCACAAAAAAATTGGATTAGGATGTCGATTTCCAGTATTTTGCAACATGTGTGATTTAAATGCTCATTTATCTTTAAGTATGGACACTCCGGTGAGATTATGCTGCTCAAAGAAGCAAGCTGCGTTCTTGGGCAACATTTCAGACCAAAGGATGAAGCAAATTTTCCTGAACAAAGATGCCTTCTGCCCCGAAGAGATGAGAATGGTGATGGGTAGAGAGTTTGCCGCCTTCTGCAACAAGCACCGTATGAACTCATATATTTCTTGATGGTTCCTTCCCAATCTCCTGGACTTGGAAATCCGCAAGGTTTGTGGTGAAGGTGAGGATGATTTGGATGTGGTCACAATGGTAGAGTTGGGTGTCGGGATTCATTGGCCAGACGATATCGATATGATGCTTTAGCGTGGGGTGGTGGTGGATTGCCATGCATTTATTCTGAATATGGACAACAGAGGCTTGGCTCGACATATGCATTGTGCCACCATAGGATACCAATTCCTTTGTTGCAGGTTGGGGCTAAATGAGGCCGATGACTTACAATGGTTCTTAGACTTTCCTGAGACGGTGGCGATGAGCAATTTCTACGAAGGAGGAGGTTGACAAAGGCATCTGGTGCCTCTAGGATACTCAACCAGTAGGCCCTTTTGCATTTGTATCTTGGGGTGCGTAATAGATTTTTGGGTAGTTCTCTGGGTACCATCTCAAGCTCATCTTTCAAGCCTAGATTATGGGGTTCGGCATCTATGTACACACTGTTTGGATATCAATATAATACACGCAACTTCGGTTATGTCTTCTGAATAAAATAAAAATCTCTATAATTCACCTTTCATGTTACCGCATTCCTTATTTATTACTTTTACATTCTTGATTTTGTCTTCTAAATCATTGCAATATAAACTAATATACATGATTTACAAAGAGTTTCTAGCATTATTGTTCTTTAATTACAATCACATAATCTCTCACATGATAGTGTTATAGTTTTGTTCCATTCACATATTTGTTTTATTAGAGTAATCATGCATCAATTAATGATTAATTAATCTTTAATTAATTATTAGTTTAATTTATTCACATGTACTTAAATTAAATTTATAAGCTCTTTATTTAGTTAACTAAGTGTTTTTCTATTTTAACTAAAATGAGCTATTATTAGATCATTCCATCTCATCGCATGTGATGTTGACATTTGTCCTAATCTAATCACTTTACCATTTAGGGTTGCTCTTATATAACACTTAACCCTCATTGTATTATTTCTCTTCTGCTCTTAAGATTTCATGCCTTTGATAGAACTTTCAACCTTTAAGAACTCTTGTTTTCCTTGAAGATTGTTGAAGTTCATTTTGTAGATTTTTCTTGTTGAGGAATATTGCAATTCTTTGTTTGCATATCTCTTGTGTGGAAGGTTTCTTTGTTTGTTGTTTGTTCTTGTGGCTTGTTTTTTCACAATTCTAACATGTTTAAGATGTTATATTGAAGGTTTTTTAGCTTAATAATACCTAATTGGGCAATTATTGTAATCCTATAAGGACTTAACCACCATGTTTTCAATTTGTCAAGTTTATTTAACCTATTATCATAAGGTATGTGCATGGAAATGGGGGACCAAAGGGGGGCCTTAAGTGGATTCTTTTTTATTTCTAAAATTAGTGAAAATTATCTTGGATGAGAAATTGAAGATAGTTATATTCAAAAGTTGAAAATGCAATAAGAATAAGATTCATAGTGCTTTGAATCTACTTTCTAAACTACTAGTTTTTTAAATGATGGAAATTAAGAGGTTCAAATAGGTGTATCATAAAAAGTTCTCATGTTTTTCTCAAATAAAAATAACACAGTGTCTGGTGTGCTACCCATAAAATGTTAATTTCTTTGGTATTTCAAAAAAAAAAATAGTAGAAAATTAACTATCATCATTTAGCTTATGCCTTTATTTTCTACTAATTTTGAACAAATATATGATTTTTTACTAATTTTCAAAATGGTCACATCTTGAAAAATGAAAAAATGAGCATGCTCCCCCCTATTTTATTAGAAACTAATAGAAATTAAATTTTAATGTGTATATAATAGAGTCTATAATGTTATTTGTTTTTTCAAATTTGGATGAACGAATAAAAAGTGAAACCGAAAATACTATATAGGCTTTTAGGAAAAAAAAAAGACACTAGAAAAGCAAATTAAAATCAAGACTTTAACGTATTCAAAATATAGAAAAAACACATGGTTAGAAAACTAATAGAGAGCTTGACATAGAATTGATATTTTTCAAAGTTCAACATTGAAAGATGTGCAAACCTAATGGAGAGCACACTCAAGATTTAGGATTTTTTTATAATTAAAAAAAATACCTTTGGGTGTCGACATGTAAGTTCAACCTTTTGGGTTGGATGCACAAAGAAAATCCAACCCTAAGGGTTGCAATACCAAGGTAGGTTATAACATGTTCATGCTATAACACACTTGCATTTTTGGATAAGAATAAATCTAAAAAGATTTAAAAAGCATGTGTATCTCATGATTATAGACTCACATGCTCTAGTCTACCTTGCATAATATGTATTATTTGACATAAGAACCGACTTTTCATGATATTGACAAGATTCTAATTTTGTTTAACAAATCTATCACTTTTCTTGTTTTATTGACATATATAAGATTCAAATTACATGTTTTTAGATTAAATTTGAGTATTAATTGTATTAATGTCATGTTTTGAAGATTTTTAATGATTATTTCATGTTTTTTATTTGAATTTGATAATGCATAATCATTAATTTCATATTTTTGACAAACTCTATTAGATTGATATAGAATTAAACAACATACCAAGCAAGTTGATGAAAAAAATAAAATTTTGGAGGAGTGTGAAGTCAAAAATAAATGATATAATATTGTGCAATTAAGAAATTGAATTTTAGAGTTCAAGGTACATCTTCAAGTTACCACAAGGTACATCCTCAAGTTACCATCTCAATTTGATATTAATCAGGTTCCTCAAATAGGGATTGAAATTATTTAATCACAAAGGTGGGGCTAGCATATTTGATTATATTTATATATTTCATGATGCTAATGTGTGTGTGTGTGCATGCATATGTGGTTGTAGTTATAATTCTATATACATGTAAGGAATAGAATGTCATATCCTACACCTTTGTATCTATTTTTTGTCACTTTGGTGTATGTTACATATATGTGTGGTGTTATGACTTAACTTGAATCATTTGGTACATTAGCCAACCCTAACCTAGTCCAATGTATCACCTAGATTTAATCTATCTATTACATTGCAAAATTAATAGTCCATTTTATTAGGCATTATAGTCCCTAGACTAGGCCCTATATATAGTCATGTTTAAGGATTAAAGTTACATACTCTTCTCCATCTCAATTTGATATTGATCAAATTCCTCTAATATGGATCGATTTTATTTAATCACAAAGGTGGGGCTAGCATAGTTTATTAAAATGATATTTCACAATGTCAGTATGTGTGTGTGTGTGAGAGAGAGTGTGTGTATGTGTTTATAATTATAATTCTATATACATGTAAGGGATATAATTTCATATCCTACACCTTTAAATGTTTTTTTAATGCCACTTTGGTGTATGTTACATATATGTGTGGTATTATGACTGGTATCATTTGGTATATTAATTGGACCTAGTAATCTATAATGTATAACATATATCTACACTATCCATCACCTTAGAAAATAAGAAACCCATTTAATTAAGCCTTGTAATCCCCAGATTATGCCCTCTATTTGGTCATATCCATTAGAATGGATTGCATCTACATACTATTAATCCATATTTAGATTTTAAATCTTTTGCTTCATAAAAAAATTTCTTGAAATGTGAAGGCTATTTAATTGTATCCCATCAACTTGCATGCCAAAGGTATCAAGTTATGTGTATAGGAATTGTATTTATGTGCATCATCCAAAATTATTTAAGATGACCAATCCATCATTATTATTTTTATCTTATCCATGTACATATTAGTAATAGTTATAGTAGTCCTAGTCTCAATTACATTAGTTGCATAAGAATTTATCTCTTTTGTGAAGTTTCAATATTTTACATTATTCACAGATCTTGAGTTCTATTAAGGAAGTCAATGATATGCCATTTATCTATTTTAGGACTCTAAATGTGCTTTGTAACACCGTCGGGTTTTAGATGTAGCAACATTAGCAAGAAATTAATATATAAGACATATCTCTAAAGGAAAACCCCCCAAAAAAATTACAAGGATAAAACCATTGCTAGTGGCCCTCATTCTAGCCATCTGGAATATCACATATCTATCATAATATCATATTACAAATGTTCAAGTTTATTTAATTGTATACACTTATGTTGAGTGATGATATTATTTGCAACTGTAATCACTCTGGTGTTCTACTTAGTAAAATTTACAACATTTCATGCTAAGTGAATATTCTATGATGTCACGACATAACAATACAATTTTTTCTTCCCATAATGTAAATTACATGCATAATTGAAACAACACTATTTCCAACTTTCTTTGCATTTCATTGTAATTTCAAAAATCTTCCAAATACATAGATATCATATTGAATGAACTCAAGGATAACATTCATGATTACATCCTTCTACATAATGAGTACATGATATGTTTATAGCTCCTTTGAGCTTCATTTGGAAATAGCTATAAAAATTAGTCCTAATGTCCCCACATCGGTGCATACATTTTGAATGTCTTTGCTCGCTTGTACAAAAACTCTAGTTGTCCCTAATACTAGTGTACACATTCACAAACGTTGGCCACCCACTAATGAGGAGAAGCATCATTCAAGCATTTTTTTTCCAACCACAGACTCATATGCAGTCCCCCACACATCTAACAATGCTAGATGGCCCTACCCTTAGACAAAGAGATTGGTTGGTAAACCTCATATCACTAGATTATTTGATTTTAGTGTTGTGTCCCACAAACTAGAACTTGATCATATGGTAGCTACTCCTACAAGTATGAAAATCTTGATCTAGAATACAAACAAGGAACATGGTGAATCTAGACAGTGTAAACAGTAGCTCCTTACACTACTTTGGCCAAAGTCTTCTTGTTTAGTACTTCGAATGAGCGTCATATGATTCAAATACACCTCTACAACTTATTTTTGATCTTGAGCATTCATATACTATGCATAGGTAATTTCCTTCCCTAGGTAATCCCTAACCTTAGATTTATACCCTACTTCACTTTCCAAAAACTCTTTGATATCTTATGAATATTCCCATCCTTGGTATAACATACGAGCTTCCCTAGTCTATGAGTTTAATTTTACATAGATAAGCAATTCACTATAAAAGGCAATCTAGTTCCAAGTATAACTTTATAATCTAGAGAGTAGCTATATAAGAATCTTTGCTCTTAGATTATTTATTCATCAATGATCGACTCTAATTAGTATTATATCATACTAATAGGTGGTTCTTATCAAGATATTTCCACATCAATGACTTACCCCAACTGAAGCATAATCATAGCAATAGGTTCTTCCCTTCAATAGTGTAACCCTTTCAATAAAAGAGGTACTCAAAGTAGAGTCTTGTCAACAATGTGACTTCATTTTAAGAGTGTAAAGTAATTAACCAAGTAGCTACTTTAAATCACTAGGTATCCCACCTATGTTTCCAATCATATATAATTTCATATGCTCAAGTGTTTTACACATCCAAATGGGCGATCCTTAATCTCAATATTCCCTCCCCACTCTCAAGATAAACAATCCTAGGAATAACTCAATCTATGCTAGTTAAATCAATAACCTAGCCAAGAGTAACTCTTATGCCACTCATATTTAATCATATCTAGTATGTAACACTTATGATAAACATAAACCCCGTATTATTGAGTACATACAAGCGCATCATTAAAATAACATAATAAATTCTAAGTTCCTTTTTCCAAGAATTACTATTTTCCCTATGCAAGTACTCATAATAGACAATTCAAATTTATGGAAAACAATCTTTCATAAAAAAAATAAAAAAGAATAATATCCTCATACTTGTTATTGATTATCCAATCAATTAACAACAATACAAATTCTTCAAACAACAACTAGAATGATTTTAGCTTCTGAAGAAATGTCACAAAGAACTTCTAACTCTCAAGTTGATAGATTACTTTGCTCAAACATCAACTCTTTCTCTAAATATGACAAAATTCTCTCTCTCTTTCACTAGTAAAACTGAGATTAAGATGAAAACAATGTAGAGTAAAGGTTTGCAAGAATAATGCATCCTCTCAAATGAAACTGCTTTGCTATTTATACAACAACATGAGGCTTCCTATCCTATAGTTTAGGTATGGATATGGACAACAAACACCATGCACAATTACACATATATCACAAAAAATAAGGTGGTGACTATGTAAGATCATACTTAGAAAAACATCTATAGATCGACCTTGCTAGATCGACAAAAAATAGAGACTTATTCAAATCTACACATGGATAATTCAAATTATCTCTAGTAATAGATATCTATAGAAAACAGGTTTCCAGAGGTGGTGCCAAAGCTTCCATACCCCTCTCAATGTTGGTGTCGTTTTCATGCAATTAGAAATAGTTAATTACCAATTTACAACACCATGCATTCATCAAAATAATTTGGGGATGAGTTTATTAAAATATTTATTCTCTTTGACCAAGTCGTTGACTATTTCTCATGTTTCAATATATGTTGGGTCAAGTATAAAAACATGACACTTTAAGATTACCAAGACAAAGATAATCTTCACCATAGGTGTCGACTAAGTCTATATCATGCATTGACATTAGGAAACAAGCTATAATGAAGTATATGTGTTACATAAAGCATGAAAACAAGAGTAAAATTTGACCTCTCAAAATACAGTCATAAGCATCTTATAATCAGCCTTTGAAATGCATATGATAATCAACCTCCAAGCATTTAAATCTTTCTAAATTCCTCTTACCTACACATGTGCATCACTCCCTTTGGATTCTACATACTACGTTGATATTCTATGATGCATCCAACTATATTCAATGTGTTTAGGTAGTGTTTGATGTGATGGTCAAAATTCATTAAAAAAATCCAAGTTTAATCACTTGTGTGCAAGCACATAATGCAATATTTGACTCTCTAAAGTTCTTTGCATTCTATAGTGCAATGCGTGGCCCTCCATGTATAAGTGCTAGCTATATGCATATTACTTATGTGCTATATAACCAGCACTATGTATTTTAGCAACACATAATATATGTACGTATACAATATAAGCAATAAGTGTGTATATATATGTATATATTAATTGTCCCATATAACAATAAATACTCCTCATTCAATATCTTGAATGCACATGAAAATAATTACATAAATATGTATATTTATAGTACATATTATTATATATATAGATATATATTAAATAGTAATACAATAATCAAATATAGACCATTGTTTTGGTAGTTAAACACACATAGATGTTATGTATATATTTATATATAGATATATACATTATTTCCAAGAATGAATTCTCATGTGTATATGCATATACGTATATATATAAACATTCATCAACCAAAAAATCAAGCATAGTAAAATAAGGAAGGAACTCACAAGCTCAACGAATGATCGTCACTCAATAATGCACTCGATAGTAAACAAACCCCATACTAATGCAAACACATCAAACTAAGGATGAATTACCAACTTCCCTCCTTTATGTCTAGACTCAACCATTCTATTGTGAGTTTGTATAAGCTCAAATAGGCTACATTACTAGTTATCTGACCAATCACTTCTCCTGAGTGATACTTCCCCTCCACCTAGAGGAATAAACACTTACCTGCAACCACTAACACATGCACATGATAATCAATTGTTCATAACATATGCAGTATACGCAAAAAATCTCCAAGGTTAGAATATCAATTCGATAACCTTCCATTTCAAATACATGCATTTCTTCACATATCATTTAAATTAGATAGCTATTATTCATAATTATTTTGATAGAAAAGTGGAAGCACAATTTATTCATCTACATAATTCATATTACAATCACATTTTACCCTACATAGACTATAGTAAATATTAATTATATAATTTGAGGTGTAACAACAAAGATATTGTAGGTTAGATAGCTATTAGGTTAATGAGATATTATTAGGTGCCCAATGGTAATGCAGTAACCTAACACTTGTTTTGTAGTATTCTATTAGAGATTGTTTTGAATTGAATGGTTAACTAAAATTTTATCATTAGCATGGTAGCATGGAGGTGTTGTCATTCGAATAAGTAACAAATGTTGATTTAAAGTTAAAGGGATAACTATCCAACAAGTGAGTTGGGTAGTTCTTGAAAGTGTGAGGTCTCTTGTCATAGTGGTGCTAGAGTTTCCTTCTCCCATGTGCGTTGTCATCCCATTCTATAAGAATATTTTATTATTTTATAATAATGATGACCTATAGTATATATCTATTCCATTGGGTGATGGTTTGTATTTAAAGTAGTGTGTCCATTTATTCTCATTTATTTGGAATTACTTTTGTAGACACTAAAAATTGGTATAGGCCTGTGAGTGCCACTTTTGACATAATTTTCTAATGTCCATGGTCATGATTAAATAATGTTAATTATTTAATTATTTCCTAAACACATCTTTCTTCTATTAATTAAATAACCTTTTAATTATTTGATTAATTCATTATGACCCTTATTCAACTCTTATTAATTAAATAAATCTTATTTATTTAATTATGTCGCTAATTAATTAATTCTCTTTTTGAATTAAATAACTTATTATTTTATTTACCCCTTTGTCATATTTCAACTATAATTAAATACTCATTATTTAATTATTCAATTAACCTTTTCAACAGTCAATTAAATAAATTATCATTATTTATTTAATTAAATCATTTAATTTCAAATGTTGAATTAAATTAGCATTTAATTCATATTTAATTGTTTAGATATCACATTCTTTTGTTGCCCAGTTATTTAATTATTCAGTCACCATCTAACTCGAGATCTATTTAAATCTTCTAGTTATCTTCGGATTCGATATCTGATCATTTGTGCAAAAGGAATCTCTGTCACAACTAGTCGGTTAACTAGTTCTAACTCATATGTATGAACGTATTTATTAATTAAATATATTTAATTAATTAATTAATTCATGTATGCATTCAAACAGATTATTCATTGAGTTCTAACTTTATCATTTTCATTGAAAGTTCGATTCTTCTATTTTCGAATACTTTCAAAAGAAGATTAAATCATTTATCTAATCTTGAACTTGTGTCATTTCTATTTTCAAATAGTCTTAACACCAGATTAAATTAATGTTCTAATTTAAACTTTATCCTGCAAAATTTCCTAAGTCACGTTCTAACTAGCACATAACTCACATCACATGGCATTCGTTAATATCGATCGTTGATCTCTCTTTTGAATCTGAGCTGATCATTTGAAAACCAACTTTCTATAAGTTGGCCAATCTTTGGCAGTATTCCTCCTCCCGAAATCAATGCTTTTGAGAAGAACTTATAATCTTCAATATTTTTTTTAGACAATACATACAGGCTATGCTTGTATACATACATAAAATTTGAGGGCTACAATACCGATACAACAAAATGGAGGACAATCAAAATAATTTGAAAAGGTGGATTGATATTCCGTGAGACTGTTCTATTGTTATCATTTTTATTATTTTAGTTTATTTACTTTGTTCTTTGTTGTTTGATTTAGATTTATGCTTGTTAGATTAGATTTAACCATCTTTCTGTGCAGCAATCCATTTTATCTACATTACAACTTTTCCTAGTGGGAGATGGTGTTTTTCTTTGGCAAGTCATTTGGTTATGGAACTTTGTATCATTGCTAGACTTATTGGTGGATTCCCACTCCATTATAATGTTATTACAATAGTTATGGAAGTGGTGTTTGAGATGTTAATGATTGAAGTGTTCTTGTGTGGATAGTTTGGAGGTACTTCTATAGTTTCCTCTTGGTATCCATTTGGTAGCTTTCATGGTGGCCATTTGAGGATACTAACCCTTCACCTTCTAGTATCCATTTAAATATAGTGAACCTTCATCTAAGTTAACTAATAGAACACTATTATAATTTCATACCTCATTTGAGGATAGGTATGATTTTTTATTTTCATGTTCAAGTTGTAAAATTTGGGAAGCTCATGAGCTCACAAACCTCCTAACATTTTGACAAAGGAACAAAGAAAAATCATGAAGTTCATGATGTTGCAAAGTTTTCAAGTTCACAAGATCTATAGAAGTGTAACAAAGGGAGATGAAGATTGAAATTTTTTCAATTTTGTGATGTCACTATAATTTTGTTGTAAAATAGAAAATTGTATACTCTTGAAGAAAGAAGCAATTTCATGCTTAATTTGGACCCATTTTGGTAGTCTTGCACCAGTCATCTCTTTAAAACAATATTTATAGGCCCTTAAGACTCATTATTTTAGACCTTGAGGCTTATTCCGCCTATAAATCATATGAATCCAAACAAACAACATTCAAATCATTTAAATTTCATAAAACCCACCTCAAAAACAACTGGTGGGACTAAGTTGCCCAAGGTGGCGACTTAGTCCCTTTTGGAGGAATTTTCAATTTTTGAAAGGGAAAATCACCGACTTGATCAAAATTTTTGATGGATATCAGCCTCTTAGGTCTAAATAATAGATAATTAGGTATTAATGCCTATAAATATATGTTTTTAGGTCATTTTCACAAGAAAATTCAAGAGTCAAGTGGTGAATATCTTTCACAAGAAGATTCGTTAGTCTATCTACAACAAAGTTGAAGCTTAGGGTAGTAAGCTAGGATTTTTGCAGATCTTCAAGCTCACTTTTGTCTAAGATCTCACATTGAAAATGATTGACCATGGATTCTTATGGATAATCATGGAGAAATATAGGTTGAGGAGATGCAACTAGCCATCAAATCGATCCTAAAGACTTGTTTTCAAAGTGATTCCATCTTCCATTTTCTCTCTATATTCAGCTTAAGGAAGGTTTGCATGTTATTAATATTAATTTCTAACATGATTTAGCGTCTCTTGGAATGAGTCTTGCATTATTCTAGTTTCATTTATGCATCTTATTCTTGCATATTAGAACAAGGTTGCATCTTACTTCAGATTTCCTGGTATTAGATACACTTAGGGCTAGGGTTTTATGCAAATTTCATTCTCTTTCAATGTTTAAATACCAACTAGGGGTTTAACCCAAGGAAACCCCCCATTAGAAACCAAATTATATTACATTTTGTATTTGATTTCACAAGTTTGGATCCAGATTTCAATCGGAGAACAAAGTGCAGAATGTAGGCTTTTGTTTCCACTCTCAAATTTTTAGAAGAGCCAGAGTGGACTAAGTCAACAATAGTGGTGAATTAGTCCCACTGCATATGTTTGTTAGAGGTTTTTGTAGATATGGACACCCATTTGGCTAAAACAAGCTCTAGAGCAGTTTCCCAGATCTGGGACAAAGTCGCCCAACTTGGCGTAAGTGTCCCAATTGGCACAAAAACTAGATTTTACAGAATTTTAGAGATAGTTACAGTTTTCATTTCAGCCTTTGACAGTTTCTAGGTGTACTCTTTCTGTTTATCCTTACCATCTTGTTTTATATTACATTTAATCTATCTTTATGCATATCCCAATGTGTTTTCAAACAATCTATATTTCATTAGTTTTGTAGTAGTATTCATCTCTTTTATCAGTCTATTACATTTATGAAATTTCATTTAATAAAATTTCAATCATATTTGCATTAGATTTGAATGAACCCTTAGAATTTTGTGGGATACCTTTCTCCTTTTAGGTGCAAAACCCTAGAAGTGCAAGAGAGTATCTTTCTCGAAAAATCTATGGTTTATTTTTGTGAACTTGCATTTAGAACATCCTATTTCTGATTTATAGTGCCTTTACATCCTAGTAATAGCTACTATTAACATTGCATTACATATTGCATTGTTTACATTTGCATCCTAGGGTTTCACACTTTGCATTAGTGAAAATATCATTTTTGCACCTCATTTCCTTGAACAGTAGCAAAATTTTGCATCTACACTTTAGATTTGCATTATATAGTACATAACACATTAGTATCCATCAAAAAAATTAAAAAAACTTAAAAAATACCCCTACTAGGACTAATTTGCCACCCTGGGCAACTTAGTCCCAATACTCATTTTGCATCAATATTTTTTGCACTCAGTTTCCACTTTATGAAGTTGTTTGATTCAATTAATTTTATGTTTTAGTTCAATTATTTTTTGTTATATGGTAATCATTAGAACAAGAATAAATTACTTTCATGGAATTTATGGATAACAATAAATCTTTTCAAGTTTATTTTCAACATTAGTTCCTAGTTCATTTAGGTCACATTCATTAGAACATGAAAGAAAAACATTAGAAACACCACATGAAACAATCCACACAATAATCCACCTTAGACAAACTATATCATCCAACCTATTTAGTAGTGATGACTTGGATAGGTTAGATGAAGCATCCCTTTTCATGCAGGTGTTCTTGGACTCTGAAGTTGGTTTTGACAACTTCTACATGGTAAAAGAGCTCCAGACCTGTGGTTTCTTTTTCATCTTTTGAAGATATTTCCTCAGTGATTTTTTTTGTGCAAGGGTTTCAAGCTACAATAATTTTTTGCCAAATCAGAGGGTTTTTCCATCACTTTTTGATAAATTTTGACCTTGATCTCTCAAACGGTACATGCTGGACAAAAAATACCTCATGGTTGCGCTCAAAAGACCCAAAATCCCCTATTTTCATATTAAATATGATAGGGTTTGCTGAAAATTGATTTTTTTGTGTTTTAAGGGTTTTTTAAAAATGCTACCAGAAAAATCCGTATGACTATACAGATCCGTAGGAACGCTTCCATTTTCGTGCCACTTTGCCTCAATTTCCATGCCATATTTTTTGGTACTTAGAGCATTTTTGAGATGCCTCAATTTTTGTGTCATTTTTGTCTCAATTTTTGTGCCCTCTTGATTTTCATGTTGCCTTGGTTTTTGTGCCATGAATGTACAACTGAATATTTTATTAATCTTTAAATTAATAAAATAGTTGGTTTAATTCCTAAATGAGCACTTTTAGTAACCCACTTTTACTCAAATGGGCATTTCTTGGGAATTTTGTCTTTGTTTTTCAAACAAAAATAGGCATTGGAAAGCTAGCTCTGAGCCCATCGTGATGGTGGAGGATCTTTAAAAAAAAAAAATCAATTTGGCTGTTTTTATTTGTATTCAAAGTCAAATGATATGTTTTCACTCTAGAGAGCATAACTTGGTCAATTTTTCACAGTTTTTCAAAAACGAATAGGCGTAGGAAAGCTGTGAATGCGCTCTATTCAGATCTACTATTATTTTATTCAAAAATTAACCAAGGACACAAGATTCAGTCTGAAACCTTTTTTTTTTCTTATTTTTCCACTAAAAAATCTCTACTAGGGTTTGGTTTCTTGCATTGTGGGGGGAGTTTTTTTTCTTGATTTCTATCATTTACTTTAGAAAACTAGCAACTCTTCACCTTAAACATTCATTAAACCTCTCCAAACATGGCCGAAAAAATTTCTACTTTTGAACTTATCACACCATATAACTACCATACATGGAAGGCATTCATGGCATGCCTTCTCAGATCAAAGGGGTTGTTGTCCTGTTTAGATACATTTCAACCAGTTTTGACTAGGCCATTTGAGGTTATGCAACATAGAAATAAGATGGATGAGGCTATGGGTTTGATTTCCTTGCATGTTTCAAACAACTTGTTGTTTCATCTTGATGGGTGTAACAATCCTCTTGAAATGTGGACCAAGTTCAATGATTTATTTAGTACCATCAATTAGTTTCATGCACTATAGATTGAGGCAAAGTTTACTTCACTTATACCTAATTCTTTTCCCACTATTGAGGAATTTCTACTGAAATTCAAACAACAAAGATCTCTTCTACAGGGTTGTGGTAAGGCTAAGATTGATACATAGTGTATTTACCTGATTTTGTCAAAGCTTCATGGGAAATTTAAGATATTCTCATCTACCTTCTATTCCACTATGGATGCCTCGGGTAATTGATTTACCATGCCTACTTTTGAGGTGTTTTACAATCGGTTGACTTGAGGCAAGCCAAGCTCACACAATTGGATTCTCTCATAGGATCAAAGAACTATGCATTGGTTGCTTAGACATCAAAAGGGAAGAAGAATACAAAAAAAAAGCCCAAGATAGATTCAGTTAGTAGTGAGACTTCCTCCAAGCCACCTCCAAAGTCAGATTCAAAACCGAAGTCCAATCTGAAACAAGGAAAATCTTTGAAGTCTAGTGAGTCTTCCTCCAAGACTAAGAAGTATTCAGGTGATCCTTGCAGTTTTTGTGGGAAGGAAGGAAATCCAATTTCCAGGTGTTGGAAATGATTATAGGATTTAGAGGAAGCCATGCAAGAATATCATATCACCTCAGGGTGATCCCATAATACTAGTTTACAATTTTTGGCAAATTGGACACTAAACTAATTTTTTAACTAAATCTTCACTTTCGAGCTCCTATATTGGCTAAACTGTGAGGAATTTGAAGATGATGAAAACTAGTGATTTGTGACATTAGTCTATAGATTCTAAATATATATTTTTTATTTTTTTTAGAATTAAATTGCACTTCTTTTTCCATCTCCTTCAAAAACTAGCTTTTTTAAAAAACAACATTTTTAAGGAGCTAAGCTCACTATATACAACATAATTTTTTTTGTATGAAGGATAAATTTCTAATTTTTTAGAATTTACATTTGTAACTATGATATCTGGCACTTTAATTTTGTTTCATAGTGTTTTATTAAATATTTTTTCCTTAATAAAGTTTCAAAGTCAAATCAATTACAATTGAAACATAGGTGGATTGTATACAACATAACTTTTTCTGTATGTATCAAAATTCAAATTTTAATTTTTTAATGGATCAAGGACATCAATACCCAGCCTAGATATATTTTTTAAAATTTTATTTTGACAATCTTCTATTTTTCCACATGTGTAGAACCGAGAGCTTGATTTTTCAGTAAAAAATCTTTTTTGATAAAACTAAAAAACACATACATAATAAAACCAAAACATATTAAAATTATATTCATTGGATAGATCATTTTGAGGAATATCATGATAATTTGAAATAAATTTTAAATGAATTCATTTGATTCCCCAAAAAGTAAATCAAAAGTGATTTTTTATCAACATTTTGATAGGTGTAAAGGAGACTCTGTTATAGGTATGGTTTAAAACTAGTGGGGTTCTATCCAAGGGGGTTTGATATAAGGTGGTTTGATGAAACCATCTTAAAATGAAATCCTTAAAATGGAACCTTTTAAAACTTAAATAATTATATTTCCTAAAAATATGTGATTTCAGCAAAAATCAGAATCTCTCAGAAATTGTAAACCAGCTTTATGGGATCACCCCGCACCTTCTCCTCCTTCCTCTTCTACATGAAAATGACATGCTCTTTCTACTCAAGTTGTACCTTTAGGATCCACTTGGATTGTTGATTCTGGTGCTTCACACCATATGAATCACTCACAGGAGATAGTCACCACCCTTGCCCACAGTGATACTTCACAGATTGTAGCTGGTGACTTAGCACAACTTCTAGTTATAGGTTCTAGTACTGTTTCTTTGGATGGTGGTTGTCTACAGGATGTTCTTTTGGTTCCTGATATTTCTAAAAACCTCCTTTCCATTTATCAGATTTGTCATTCTGGCACTGGTAAAATAGTAGAGTTCTCACCGCATGATGTGGTTATTCGAGATCTCCATGATCTTGATTTGGTTGTTGCTACTAGGAGTGTAGATCCCGTGACTCATTTATACAGGTTTGATGGATTTGAGAGTTCTAATAGTTCAAGCTTCTCTCTTATTTCTCATGTAGACACAATGAGCAAGCTTTGGCATGAGCATTTTTTCCATGTCAATTATAGATATCTTCAGCAAATGAGTACACAAACACTAGTGATTGGGCTTCCCTAGATATCCTATATTGATGGTGTTTGTCGATGATGTGCTCTTGGCAAGCATCACTGAGATCCTTTTCCTACGGGTAGAGCCTCATGTGCTAAGGCACATTTGGAGTTGCTTCACAATGATCTTATGTATTTCTCCACTCCTTTTTTTAGTGCCCGATATGTGCTCACATTTATAGATGACTTCTCCAGGCATACATGGGTGTACTTTTTGAAGTACAAGTTTGATGTCTTTGATTCATTTCAGATTTTTAAGACATTTGTGGAGAAGTAGTTTGTAATTTATATCAGGAGGATACACACTGATAATGGGGGGGAATATGTTAATCAGGCATTCATAGATTTTTGCACTGAGCATGGTTTACAACATTAGTTTATAGTTCCATACACCCCTCAGCAAAATGACATTGTTGAGAGAAAGAACAAAACTTTGTGGGTGATGGCTAATTGTATGATATAGTCTTGCGCTATGTATGCTTCCTTTTGGGTTGAGGCAATGAATTGTGCTAGTTACATTAAGAATCGAATACCTCATAAGGCATTGTGACACATGACTCCTGAGGAGGCTTGGACTCATGTCAAGCCTGATGTTTCTACATTCTGAGTTTTTGGTAGTGAGGTGTGGGCATTTATTCTGGATGCTCATAGGAAAGAAATGGAGAGGAAGAGCTGACCACTCATATTTTTTGGCTATTGTGAGGATGTTAAGGCATACAGGTTGTTTGATCCTGCTTCTAGAGAGGTCTTGTTTTAGTGAGATGTCCAGTTTGATGAGCACTATCCTTAGATGGATCCTCCATTACTAACTTCTTGCTCATTGCCTACTATTTCCTCTCCACCTCTTGAGGATTACATATCTTCTGAGGATGATACAAATCATGACCCACCATCTCCACCATCACCAGATACTCAAAATTTTCCCAAGTGAGTCTATGTTACTATTGAGGCAACTTGACCTTTGGCAGGTGATCCTTTAGATACTCATTGTACTCATGTTCAAATAGCTGGTACTAGTATTTTGAGTCATGCCATTTTAGATGATACTCAAAAGTTTTAAGAGATGACAAGAAACCATGAGTGGGATAGGGCCATGGATGAGGAGTATTCTTATTTGATGAATAATCACACTTGGGATCTTTGTTCTCTTATGAAATAGAGAAAGTTGGTTTGGTGCAAGTGGGTGTACCATACCAAGTATGTTGTAGATGGTTCGATTGATAAGTACAAGGCACGTCTTGTTGTGAAGGGGTTTTCTCAGGTGCAGGGTATTGATTACTCTGAGATCTTGGCTCTTATCTCCAAGATGAACTCTATTCACCTTGTACTCTCCCTTGCAACTTCTCAAGGATGGACAGTGTTTCAGATGGATGTGAAGAGTGCCTTCTTGCATGGGGACCTAAATGAGGAGATCTATATGGATCAACCTCAGGGTTTTTTGCAAGACTCTTCTTTGGTTTGCAGACTACGGCAGTCATTGTATGGTCTCAAACAAGCCCCCAGGGCTTGCTATGAGAAGATGGACTCCTTTCTACTTTCTTCTCACTTCACACACTGCCATTCTAATCACACAGTGTACATTCAACATCATGAGGGTAATCTTTTGATACTTGTGTTATATGTTGATGATCTCATTATTATAGGTAGTTCATCCTCCATGATTTAGAGTGTTCAATGAGCTTTGATGGGGATGTTTGAGATGACACATCTTGGTCTTATGCACTATTTTTTGGGCCTACAGGTTATTCAATCTTTGGATCAGATTTCCATACTTCAGCAGTAGTATGCTCTTGATATGCTCCAGTGATTTGGCATGCTTGATTGCAAGCCTTCCCCCACTCCTTTTCAATCAGGTGTTTTTTTTCTATCTCTTGCTCTACTCCTTTAGTAGATCCCGCCTTATATAGGCAGTTGGTTGGAATTTTGTTGTATCTGACACACTCTCATCCTGATATTTCCTTTGTAATTGGACTTGTCTCTCGATTCTCACATGATCCTCATGAGAGTCATTGGGAAGCTTCCAAACATATTTTGAGGTACATTCAGGGCACCACATTTTATGGAATTCACTATACATTAGGAGCTCCTCACATTGTTGGCTTCATTGACTCAGATTGGGTTAGTGATGTCAATGATCAAAAGTCTACTTTTGCCTTTGTTTTTTGTCTTGGTTCTAGTCCTATCACATGGTCTTGCAAGAAGTAGTCTGCTATTGTATTATCATCTACAAAGGCTGAGTACCGAGAAATTGTACTAGCTAGTTAGGAGATTTTATGGCTTCGACAATTGATGACTGAGTTTAGTTTTCCTCTAGATTGTCCCACTAATTTTGGTGCAACAATCAATGTTCTATTCACATTTCTCGCAACCTAGTGGAGTATCAACGGACTAAGCACATTGAGTTCCACATGTATTTCATCAGATAGTTGATTCAAGATTGTTTTCTCATCTTGGATTACATTCATACAGAGGAGTAGGTTGCTAACATCTTCACTAAACCTTTGGCATCACCGCACTATCTTCAATTGCACTCTACGATTGGGATGAAGGAAGTTGTCCTTGGGGGGTCTCAGTGAGGCCTTCCTTCCTTCATGTTTTTTTCAACATGATTTTTTATTTTTTTGGAGAAGAGTTTTTCCCACGCGGTTTTCTCTTTTACTCTGCTTTACAGAGATTTGGTTGTATTTGGGTACCTAATTAGGCCTAGTTGTTAGGACCCTTGTTTTTTTTCATGCATTATAGTGACTTTTTCTTTCTTGCACTTTTTTGTAGTTGCACCCTTGCTCATCTTAAGGGGGGTGTTAGAGTAAAGGTTTTAACTTAATTATTTTAATTAGGTTACCTTTATTTATCTCTTAAGATTTGTCTAAATAGTTTGCATAATGTGACATTTAATAATTATATTAACTATTAAATGTCTTCTTATTAGGGTTACTTTTAGGTTTTGCATGTTCTAATTTCTTAAGGACTGATCCATTGTATATTATTTCATTCTATTTTTCTGATAATATAATCTCTCAATATTTCAGAGTTTCAAACCCTTGTTTTCTTTTTCGCCCATTCTCTTCCCTGCGATAGGTATCCCTTTTCATGCAAGTGTTCTTGGACTCTGAAGTTGGTTTTGACGACTTCTACAAAACCCATGTTTAATAAAACTAAAAAACCAAATACATAATAAAACCAAAACATATTTAAATTATATTGGTTGAATAGCTCATTCTAAGGACTACCATAATAATTTGAAATAAATTTTAAATGAATTCTTATGATCCCCCAAAAGGTAAATCAAAAGTGATTTTTTATTAGCATTTTGATAGGTGTAAAGGAGACTCCATTGTAGGTATGGTTTAAAACAAGTGGGGTTCTATCCAAGGGGGTTTTGATCTAAGGTGGTTTGATCAAACCCTATTCAATTGGAATCCTTAAAATATGAATTTTTAAGGCTTAAATCATAATATTTTCTAAAAACATGTGATTTCAACAAAAAATAGAATCTCCCACAAATTACAAACCAACTTTGTGGGATCACCCTCTGACATTTCCTAAGTCAAATATCCTCCCCTTAGGGGATACACTAGATATACCAATGGACATAGATGATAAAGAAAAGGTCACTAAAATTGGGAAGTGCCTTGTTCATGAAGAAAAAGAGGATATTGCAACCTTGTTCCATGAATTTCTTGAATTTTTTTGCTTGGAAATATTCAAATATTCCAAGAATAGACCTAAAGATTGTGACACATACCATTGTTCTTGCTGAAAATGCTAAGCCTATTCGCCAGAAGATATGAAAGATTAACCCTAAGATAGCCTCACATGTTAAAGTAGAACTTGAAAAAATCCTTGACGTAGGTTTAATTTGACCTATTGATTATTCTCCTTGGATTTCAAACATTGTCATAATTTTTAAACCTGATAATAGTATTAGGATATGTACGAATTTTCGTGACTTGAATAAAGCCTCTTTAAAGGATAATTTTCCCCTTCCTAATATAGACATGATCATGGATTCAACTATAGAACATGCTTTGTTGTCATTCATGGATGGATTTTCTAGTTATAATCAAATCTTTATTAACCCACAAGATCAATATAAGACAATGTTCACACCCGTTTGGGGAATATTTTGTTGAGTTATGATGCCTTTTAGATTAAAGAATGTAGGTGCAACTAATCAATGGGCAGTGACATTGATATTTCATGATTACATACATAAATTCTTGGAGGATTATGTTGATGAAATTCTATCCAAATCCTTAATGTGATAAGATAATGTGAATGTTCTTTGAAAAATATTTGAATGGATGCTTAAATACAACATGTGACTAAATTCGAAAAAGCATGTCTTTGGAGTAGATAGTGGAAAACGTTTTGGGTTTATCATATCTCACAGAGGCATTGAGGTGGACACAAAGAAAATTGATGCTATAATTTAAAATTCCACCTCCTAGAAATATTTCACAATTACGCATGTTACAAGGAAGACTCCAAGTCATCCATTTTTTTGTCACCTCCTTAGCTAATCGAGCATTACCTTTCACACATCTCCTTAAAAAGGATGTGCATTTTTATTAGAATGAGGATTATAAATACGCCTTTGAGAGTTTGAAACAATACCTTGCAACTCTTCCTATTTTACAACTCGCTATACCAAACAAATTGTTCATATTTTATATTTCCGCATCTGCCCATGCTCTTGCAGCATTGTTGGCTCAACAAGATGATAATGGTAAAGAAAATACTATTTATTACATTAGTTAAACTCTAATCTAGATTATGAAACATGATACACAACAATTGAAAAACAATGTTTGGATGTTGTATTGGACGCTAGCAAGTTGTGATACTATTTACTAAATGCGGAAATACAAGTCATGACAAAATTTTATCCTCTCAAACATATTTTCAAAAAAAAAGACTTATCAAGACATCTAGCTAAATGGGTAATGTTGTTGATTGAATTTGACCTTAAGTTTTTTTCACAAAAAGAAATTTAAGGCCAAGCCTTAACTGACCACTTAGCCGATGCTTCTTCTCCTTTAGCCTTACCTAGCAATTTCTCTTTTCCTAATAATAGTGTGTTGACAATAGAGGTTCCTACCTGGGAATTATAATTTGATGGATCCAAGTGTCAAACAGGATCTCGTGTTAGGGTTATATTAATTCCACCCATTAGGAAGCCTATTCCCTTGTCGCATTGATTAAACTTCCTATGTACAAACAGCACAACTAAAAATGAGGCATTAATAGATGGATTGCGTGTTGCTTTAATCATGGGCATCAAAGATATTAAGATCTTTGGTGATTCACAATTAGTGATCAAACAAATAAATGGAGTCTACAAAGCTAAACATGATAAATTATTGATATATAAGGATCTCATAATGAATTTGTTAGAGCAGTTTCAATACTTTACCATTGATAACATCCCTTACAAAGATAATTGGCATGCAAATGCAATGGAAAGTGTGGCTTCTCTCATATCCCCTTTAGATCCTTCCAAAGATGTCATGTTTACTATTCACCCAATCTTGAAACCCTGCATCAATGATAAAGTAGAAGATGTGTTACCAATAACAAATGATGTCTCCAATGAATGGTATCATACCATACATAACTATTTCAAATATGGTACCATTCCTGAGCCAACAAAAAAATTACTCAAAATTGCTTACAAATATTAAGAACCAAGTACATAATCATTTATGATGTTTTGTATAGAAGATCCTTTTATAGAATTCTCCTTAGAAGTCTTAGAGATTCTGAAATTAGTATAGCCCTTAAATAGGCCCATGCAGGTGTTTGTGGGAGTCATTTTGGGGAAAGATCCTTATTTTAAAACTCCTCCATATAGGACAATACTAGATAAATATGGAAAAGGATTGCTTTGCATATGTTAAGTGATGTCACAAATTTCAAGAACACAACATTTTGATCCATGCTCTTTCTTTGAGCTTCGTACCCAAATCCCTATTTGGTCATTCTTTGTATGGGGATTGGATCTCATTGGAAAAATTTCACCACTTTCTTTTGTCAGACATACATTTATCATTACAACAACTGATTAGTTTATGAAATGGCTAGAATCCATTCCTCTTTGATCCACCACTGCTGATGTAATATGTCCTTTCATATTAGAACACATTATTGCTTGCTTTGGACTCCCTTCTGCATTAATTTCGGAAAATGGAACACCATTTAAAAATAATTATGTGAAGAAGTTCTTGGATACATTTCATATTCAACATCACTTTTCAACACCATACTACCCACAATCTAATGGTCAAGCTAAAAGTACTAACAAGACTCTAGAAAAATAACTGAAGAAAACTATTAACAAACATCACAAGAATTATAACACACAATTATAATATGTGTTATGGGCCTATTGAATAAGTGTCTGATCATCAACAGGACCTACACCTTAAAACCTTGTCTACGGTATTGAGGCAATCATGCCCTTGGAGTTAGAAATACCCACATTAAGGATTGATCTCCAAGGTACTATCAATAATGACACCTATAAGGAACAATAGTTACACCAACTTGAAATGCTTGATGAATAGTGCATTAATGCTCTTGAGCATCTCCAAGCTTACACTAAGAAATTATACCGTAAGCATAATCATCATGTCATCCCTCAATAATTTACCAAGGGTTATTTAGTTTTATATGAAAATAAATACAATACTACTATATACTACGCTGGAAAAGGAAAATTCAATCCTAATTGGTTAGGACCCTATATAATCAATGCAAATTATATATTTGACACTTACACATTAACAGAGCTAGATGGTACACCCCTTAAAGACCCTATCAATGCCATGCATCTACGTCAGTATTATGTCTAGTCCCTTTGAAAGGTATGAATGATAAAGTAGTGTTATTAGAGCTACTAGATTATATTCTATAGGATTTTACATTGCTTCATTCTTGACAATTGGTTATGAGTGTGTCTTGAGCACTAAGGTGATTATTTAATTTTTTTTATAGTCACTTAAGTTTTCATACTATTCAAATTCATCTTGTGTGTTATGTTAACTTAGATCATCAATGCATAACATAATCAATCATCATTTTTTATCTAAAATAAACTATAACAAGCTTTAATTAGATCACATCAGCTTTGTTAAATCATGAGGACATTAATTAAGTAATATTATAAAGGGTATTTAATTAATCACATTGTCATTTAACATTTAAACACATAAAAACAAGTAATAAAACATCAAATTCTCATATATCTATATATATCAAAAAACAATTAGTACATGTTATCCAAATATACAATATCACTAAGGATTGTGGGTAGATGACCCCTCGAGATCTTGTACTCGTCTTGATCCAGTAGCAAGACATTGGGTGACAGTCATATGTGATCATGATTGTGATCCACCAAATCTAAGTGCAAAATCTAAGTTTTGCATCCATCCAAGGGCCATCCGCTGCTCTCTTGCTATCGGATCCCTCTCTTCCCATAGTTGTTCTACCTCTGCTAGGGTCCAGGATGACTGTGCCTTTGTCGTAGTCTCAACTTGATGGACTCATCTCCTTAGACTCTCGTATGTTTCCCATATTGTGAATGGCCTGAGTGAATCTGGATCCTACTCCACAATAGGTGGGGGCACAAATTCTGAGTCCATATCCTCTCGTCGATAGATGCTTGCACTATCTCTGCAACTGCTTAATGGTAGAGATCCCACCAATCTCTTGTTGCTCTTGCAAGGTAGAAACAATACACAATCTGTACACATAATGATATTCATATACATAAATTAATACACACAAGCACAAGGTACATGCATAAAATTAAATATCATCACCTATATCTCCAATAGGCTAAGAAATATCAACCTCATCCTATGCAGGGGGCATGGAAGATGTGTTGGCCTCTTTATGATTATGGGTACTGATGCCCGCTATAGCCACTGCTCATGATCTAGTCATACGAATGGGAGAAGGATCTTCCCGCTTGTATCAATCCTTATCTACTACCTCATCACTCTCTCTCAAGGGTGGCTTCTCATCCTCCTCCTAGTCCTCCTCATTCTCATCCTCCTCCTATCCCTCCTAGCCATCATAGTCAAGATCTACATCCTCATTATACTCCTCATCGATAATATTGGTAAATATGTCTACAACCCTATAATGTGTCACCTCGGCCTTGTCCTCTCTATCATCTCCCTCATTTGGAAATGGTCCTACATCTCTTATAGGCTCACCAATTAGATAAATAGGAGATGGTCATGATACTATCCATAACTCCTCATACTCCCATTTGGCACCAATGTCATCTACATCGAATATTGGAGTCTTATCGTGATCTGATAAATCAAAGTCTCTCTCGATGACATTATGTAGAGTGAGCCGCACTATATCACCTAGTCTTCGAGCACTCTGAACTAACCTCATGAAAAGGGCTCGTGCCTTGAGTGGCCTATGAATCTATCAAAACTACTACATGAATCAATCACAGTAGAAGGGACATACTACATGATCATGGCAACCGACCAAAATTCTATCTAATTATAATCTCCTCAACTGCCTCGTGTGATCTTGCACTAAAGTGTCAACTGATAAGGTCTCCACAAGATCTCATCCTCCTCCAGCCAGCCAAATATCACTCTCCAAAACTGTAAATCCTCATACTGCCACAACCATCATAGAGGATACCACACTGTTGTCAGACACATAAAGCTGGTGGGCCTGGTGCATGTGATATGCTTAAGGCACCAAACCTGTAGAAGTTTACAATGCACCATGCTATCTACCTCCCAAAAAATGAACCATCCAAGATCATAATATTAATGCACTAGGACATAGCACCCCCTAGGCATATATTGTCCTGTGCTCTGCCATCCCATGTATCAAGTGAACTAGCCCTCCCTCTAGGTGGTTTGCATTTCCATCTAGGAGGAGTACTAGCACAATTATGTGCATCATAATCCATCTCACCATCGAGTCTCGTGAATATAACATAATGAAATCAATCCATCCTCACACCCACTCATCATGCACTAGCCCATCTAGACAATATTGTATGTTAGCCTTCTACCTGTGAAATGTATGATCTTGTGTTGCCAAAAAGAGTAGTATTTGGCAATTTTTCACTCATTTTGGCCTTGTTTTGTTTAGTCTTGAATGCTTGAAAATCAACAACAATCGAACGGTGTTTTACTAAGGTGTTGTGAAGTGTTGTAATGCATCTTCCCACTTTTCTAACACCCTTTCAACGAAATTCACCTAAATAACCTACCTTTACCCCTTTTCAAGCCTTGTGTCAAGGCGTTGTAAAGTTTTGTAAGGAATTTTCACATCTTCCTAGGATTATCATCAAACAATTAGCCCTTTTATTATGTTAATTTGTCCCCTTAATGTAGTTTTAGGCCTGACTTAAGTGTGTTTCAGGAGGCAAGACTAATAAAAATCATTTAACATCATTTTATTCTCGACCACCACTTGAAATTGTCTAAGTGGACTAGGTCACCACCTTGGGCAACCTAGTCTCTTTTGGAATAAATTTCAAATTTAAGATAAAAACCTAATGGGAATTTGCCTCCAAAACCCTAGTGTTGGCCTATCATGTGACATTTTCAAGAAGTATAAATAAGGGTTTTACCTTCATTATCCTCTCTCCTAAGCTCATTTTTACATCTCTTCATAATCACTCTTGCACTCAAGATTCCCAAGAAAGAAATCAAGAAAAAGGGCATCACAAGCAACCTCCATTGGAGTTGGTTCTTGCATTTTGTAGACTTCAACAACAAAGGATTTTTTTACCATTTACATTGTTTATCATTCAAGCATCTCTTATTTGATTTCTATTTCATTTGGGTTTAAGTTACCATCAAAGGGGTTTGACTTAGGAAAACCCCTATTCCCTAACCCCAACATTCTCTTTGTCTTTGCATGTGTTTTGTAGGTTGTACTTAGACTTAAAAAGGTACAAAGTGTTGGAGAAAGTACAATCATTTCATTCAAGTCACATAAGACATCAAACCCTAGGAGGAGAAAAAGGATAAGTTGAAGGTCATTTTCTGGAGATTCAGGACATTGGCTACTGTAGAGAAGGAAAGTATCAACTAGGACCCATTGAATTAGACCTTCAGGCTTTTGAAAGTACTAGGAGGACTAGGTCACCACTATTGGTGACCTTGCCACTGTATTGAGGCTAAAATATGTTTTTTGTGTTTTTGGGTACCCTTTTCGTTGAAACCCAATTTGACAAAGTTTATCGACAAAAGGATTAGGTCATCCAACTTGGTATAAGTGTCCCTCTATGAAATTCAACATGAATCTAGATCATTTTGGGGCTTCTTATCTGCAACTTTCCATTTTTAGGTACACAAGCTCTGAACTTTCTAGATTACTTTCTATTTACATGCATTTAGGGAATATAGTTTAGGTGCATTTAGTTTTCAATTTATTTTATATACATTTCATAGATAGCATTAGTTTCATTCAGCCAAAATCATCACACAAAAAAAAACCCTAATCAATCCATCCTTCCTTTGAATGTTACAGACAAAAGTGTCATATCAACAAAGCAGAAAGAGAGCCATTCCTACCCCAAAGTGCTCGTAGGTGAAAAACCCTAGGGGCCTAGTAAAGGGAATCCTC
Source organism: Sequoiadendron giganteum (assembly GCA_007115665.2). Lineage (NCBI taxonomy): Eukaryota > Viridiplantae > Streptophyta > Pinopsida > Cupressales > Cupressaceae > Sequoiadendron > Sequoiadendron giganteum. The sequence continues at coordinate 190,525,599 of CM021102.1, forward strand.
TTTCCCTTGTTAGAATATAATTTTTGGTGGTTCAAATATCTCTAGAATTGTACCCACTCTCCTTAGATGGGAACTCAGAGGATATGGTGGATATCCTCTAGCATGATCATCATTTCACCCATTAGAAGGTGGAATGTACAAGTATCTACATCCCAATGCTCAGCTAGCACCATCAACATCACATCATGGTACGTCATGGGGGGCATGAGGTATGCCCAATATATCCCAATAGCTTGCAGGTGCTTTATGTCCTCTGTTGAAAGTGCGGGGGCTAAATCTCTTAGAAAACTTAGCTGCCTACCCCCTAGACATTGACGCAAATGGGTGGGTACCTATCAAAAACATAAAAATATTCTCTATAAACCATCTAGCATCTTTAATTTTTACGTTATTCATCATGAAAGTGTACTAATGTTGTTCTAGTGTGCTTTCTTAAAGGCCCTAGACACTTTAGAACCCTTTTGGGACACATTGCAAAAAAACAAGATACTTTGCGAAAAAAGGGACACTTCGCGAACTTTTCCAAGATCCTAAATTAACATAGAAATGCATAAAAATCATCAAATAACTATGTAAACATACATCGAAGGTAACAAAATTGACTCACCTCGTGATTATGCTCATCACACGCCACTTGATCCCATAGCACATCTAGTCTTGAAGGTGTGTAGTCCCACTTTATCAACATCTTTCACTATTCTCTCATCACTCTCAGGCTACATGAATGTAAAATGAACAAGTGGAAAAATTACTTCATTTTTAACTCTTTTAACTCTTTTTCACTCTCATGTATGCAAATTATAATTTTTCCTATCTTAGAGATAATAAAGTGCTTTTTATTCAACACAACATAACTGGTGCTAGTGAACTCCATTTTTTACGTCATTTGTTGCATCAAAATCATGCTTCTGCACCCTACATCATCACCTATCTATAATTATGTGGCATGATACTTGGATATGTCCTACAATATGATTTTTCCTTATTTTATGTGGCTAGATTTCTACCTTGATTCCACCCCCATAAAGCAAGAAAAATCAAGGGGGGGCGTACATCTACCCTTGCATTTGATTTCTAAAAGTTGTATATGAGTATTTTTTGAGAAATAACTATAAGGAAAGCTTAAGGTGTGGAACAAACTCTCCTAATGTGAAAATTCAAAGAAAAATGTAGATGTGTCTTTAAATTTTGTAATTACAGTTCATTAAGATGCACATGAAAGGAATAACATAATAGATAAATAAAAACGTACACAATTGGACACCAGATTTATGTGGGAAAATCCTTATGGGAGAAAAACCCACCACACTAAGTAAAGCCTCTTTATATTATAGCAAATAAATTACATACAAAGATCACACTTCACTTTCAGATGTCAATTTTACCACAACAACATTTCCTTGATCAACCTTGTACAAAAAAATTATGATCACAGTTTGTTATGTCTTATTGTTCCAATGCTCATACAACATATAGTTCAAAAAACTAACTTGAACATTCAACCTTAAACCGCTACAAAGAGTTTCATTTTGTTCATAGTTGAAAAACAGTTTGTTGATCTTCCATGAGTGAACGGTCACAAGAGTCCAACTACAAATGGTTTACATTATGCTTCTCTCATTGGCTCAAACCAAACCACGTAGGACAATCATGTAGTCATCAATGCCAAACTACCCCTTTGACGATCATACACTATACAATATGTAATCGCTCTTTCACTCTGACTTGGTGAATTTTCACTGACCAAAAGACCATCGAGCTGAGATCCTACCTCAGAGGAAGTCTCTAGAGATCCTCTGTTATTTCATGTCATACTGATGAAGTTCCTGCTTTTTCATCTCATTGAGAAGACTCACCTCGATTGATTCCATTGGGAAAACCAATACAGTCGAGATGATAATCCAAAGCTAGGCCAAAGTTGTAGGTTACTTTGATGCATTCAAAAATGTTCCATTGACAAGACTTAGTTCAATCCAAATCCATTGGCTAGACTTCAATCATTAGATGGAGATCATAAGGCTAGGCCGAAGTCATCTTTCTCATAGATGAAGAACCATCGATAAGATTCATGTTGACCATATCCCATTGGCCATAATTCTACCATCGGTTTGATCTTCCTAGGTCTAACCAAAGACCAAAGTTACCTCGATGGAGTGTTGTCAATAAGACTCTTGTCAATCATCACCTATCGGTCAAACTCCTACCTTCACCAAGAGATAGAGAACTTGTGTTGATCATTCAGGTCATACCAATGGATCACATCGATAAGACCGACTATTAGTCAAACCAACATGATCATTTGAAACCTTTAGAACCAAGCTACTTGTTAACAAGACATTCCAAGAGTCTCATCGATTTTTCTCTTTCAGGAGTTTCATATCAGTGAGTTTGAGGAACATTTTCCAACAATCTCCCACTTGACAAAGAACTTATTGACACCTCTAGAGCACCTAGAAACTACTGAGATTCATGGGCACCAAGGCCCATTGAACTTGCACACCACCTATAATTTTTTATGCTCAATGGTTTTGTCAATGCATCTACAACATTTTCTAGAGTATCTAATTTTTCTAAACAAACCTTTCTATCCTCCACCATATCTAGTACAAAGTGATACTGCACATCAATATGTTTTGTCCTGGCATGGAAAGTAGGAATTTTTGCGAGACAAATAACACTCTGACTGTCATAGTAAATTGTAATCTTCCCTACATCAAACCCAAGGTTAGAACTCAAATTTTTTAACTAGATTTATTCTCTATAGACATGTGTAGCTCCCATGTATCCTCACTCCCTCCTTGGAAACTATATGCCCAAGTAACTTTCTTTCTGTTACTGCAAAATGACACTTCTCGGGATTCAAAGAAACACCATATTCCAATGCCGTTAGAAATTTTTTTTCGAGATGAGCCATATGGTTCTCTTCCCTTTTAGAATATGTAGTTAAATCATCCTGGTATACTACCAATATCACATTAATCAGGTCAGCAAAGGAAACATCCATATCCCTATGGAATGTTGCACCAACATTTGTGAGTCCAAACGACATCCTAACATACACATATGCCCCCCATGGTGTAGTAAAGGTTGTCTTGTATTATTTTGATTCTTTAACCTTTACTTTGTTATAACCTGAAAATCCGTCCATCGTGGATAACAACTCATAGTCTGTGACTCTTTGTAACATAACTTCCATGTTTGGAAGTGGGTAATTATCTTTAAGAGAAGATATATTTAGGTTTCTGAAGTCTACACAAAGCCTTATATCCCCATTTTTCTTTTTGACTGGTAGCAGATTACAAACCCAAGATGAATGTCTAATTGGTTTAATAATACCTCCTTCCCTTAGCTTTATGATCTCCTCATGTATTTTTGGTTCCAAGGTAGGGTTTATAGGTCTTTGTTTCTTACTACATGGTTTGGCATCTGGTTTTAATGGAATTTCATGTTGAAAAAGATCTCTATATGCTTTAAGATCCTCATAGGACATTGCAAAGACATGCTTATATTTTATTAACAATGCAATCAACATTTTTCTAATTGTTGGGCTTATTTTCTTTCTAATGTACACCCTTTTTGGTGCCAACTCTATCCCCAGATTTATTTCTTCAACATATTCCTTTTTTACAGGTGTTTGTTTCATTAGGGCTCTATCATTCCCATCAAATATCCTCTCTAGCACCACAAGTCCTTTATGGAGTTTGTTAGTTTTAAGCTACACAACTTGTTTTCGAAATACGATCTATTAGCCATCTACTTCTTCAATGAATGCATTAAAATCAATCTCTTGGGCTTCATATTGATCTATGCAATACAAAAAATTGATTAGATCAGTATCATCATTGAAAACTTCCCAACTATAAATGTTATCAAGGATGGAAGGTCTTGTTTTGAATTCAATCTGTGAAATCCCAACCAAAGTGATATCATCTCTTTTCAAAGCTACATTAGCCAAAAATTCTACCATCAAGTTTTTAGACCTATCTAACCATTCGACAGAGAAAGCAATGAATAGTTCAACGGTATCCCATAAAGCATTCCTATATTGTTTTAAACTTTTATTTTTTGTATAATGGTTTAATCTCACTTATGAAATGATCAATTTAGAATCTCCAGAGATTGTCAAAAGCTTAATATTGTGTTTTATAGTCATATTCATCCCAATTAGCCTGGATTCATACTCTAATATATTATTTGTGCACTCAAATGACAACAAGAATGAATATTTAAATGTAGTGCCCTTAGGGGAAATAAAAAACACTCCTATCCCATTACCTTCCTTGCTACACGCTCCATCAAAGTACATCCTCCATACACCATGCTCATTTTTGGAAACATGCTTGTCAATTGGATCAATATTTACTAATTCAAGTTGTGAAGGTTCTAGTCTAAAACTTCCCAGATCTACATCACATAAACAATTCAATTGATTTTGAGCAAAATAATCTACAATATGATTTACTCTTGGTTCCCTACACAATTTGACCTCTTCACCATTTACTAGTATTGTAGCATATGATAAGTCAAATTGCACATTTGCTCCAATTGTTGTAGTCCATTGTCTTAACAAGAGCATCCAAAAATGAGGAGTTCCAATTACAGTTGTGTCAATAGTATATACTTCTTGTGGATAAGCAACCAATTTCACTTCTACATCCTTCATGATTTCCAGTGCTGGGACAAGTCTACTATCCATGGCATAACACTTGCTACCCGTAGTGTCCACCCACAAGCCAAGTTGTTTCATAACTCCTACTGGCATGATATTAATAGAATCCCTTGAATCAATCATACAATTTCTTACCATTTTTTAATTTATGAGCAATGTGGTGAAAAATGGTTCTACTTGTGGAGGGCTCACTAATGCATCACCAAGACAAACTTCAAGAACTTTTATATCTCCCTACCTATTATTATTCTTATCTCCCAAATTTGTATTTCTATTGGTTCCATTAGATATCAATTGAATAGAACTATCTCTATACTCCTTGATTTTCATAATTTCTAATAGTGGCACAAACATCTTCACCTAAGACAAAGCTTGTGTGAAGTCAAATCAAGAGGAGTTCTCAATTTTAGCTATTTTCTTTAGTTCTAGTGGATCTTCTTTATTTTCTTCTTTTTCCTTTTTCTTTGTTTCACCATGCTTATGTTTGTTTTTTATTCTTTATCTTCCTTTTTGGGAACATGTATTTTCTCAGTTATGTTGATTTCTTTGTTTTATCCCGAGTTGTCCCCTTTCCCTTCATTAATAACCCTTTGGGAGTGCCTTCATCTGCATTTACTGTTTTGTTTCTTAGCCCATAATTACTTTTTGCTTGTTCAACTGCAACAATGGTTAACTCTTTGATTTATTCCTTGCTTGCTCTCCTCCATCTTGATTTATTTGACTTGGGTGGTGTAGAAGGAGGTTGTATTTCATTTCAGCGCTACCAATCATGTTAAAATTTTTACCAGGAGCACTGCAGTTTATAGGGGGTCCTGCTACCATATTCCTGCAGTCTAATTAAAAAAAAAAGAAAAAAAGGTTGTATTTCATCACTACTTTCAATCTCTTGATCAGAGAATATTTGTTGTTCTACTATGTGGATTTGATACCTTTTCTTGTCAACATCATACTCATAACCTTCTTCTTCTGAAGATGAATATTCTTGTTCAAATGCATGAAGATCATGAGAAGTTGAGTATATAGTATGATCTTCTTCCCTATTATTAACTAGTATTTCCCCTTCTTGTATAGATTGGAATACAACACAGTGGTCTGGAGAATGAGATAGTTTGCATACTTGACACCAAGGATTTTTATTAACCATGTATGATCCTTTCTTCTTCAAGGGATCAAGAGTCTCCTTGTATTTAGGCCTATCAACAATGGGTTTTCCATCTTTCTAGTTTTTATTATATGTCATATTGTGTAGTTTCAGCCTTTCATTTCTATATGTATTTTCCCACCTCTACAAATTGCTGGGGCTTTGGGAAACTTTGATGTTATCTCTTTTACCAGTCATTCGAGCAACCTTTATGTTGTTTTCAATGGTCAGTGTTGTTTTTTGAGCCTTTGTTAGACTTCTAGGGAATCTATTCCTGAGTTCATACCCTATTTTTAGGTCAAAGGCTTTTAGATAAATACTCAAAGTTGTCGGGTCAGTCAATTTAGAACCCTGTGGTATCTTATTGTACAATTTGGAGAATATTTGATTAAAGTCATAGACTGATTCATTTTGATATTTTTAAATGATTATTAATTCATGTAAAGAAAAGTCAGGAGCACAATTATTTCCATATTGTTGTAGAAATTGATTCTAGAAATCTAATATATAATCAACTAAGAGATTGGGAAACTATTGAACCAATCCATTGCTTCTTCAATTAATGACATCATGAATAGTCTCATATTTACATCTTCATATTTCATACCAATATCCTATATAAAAGCATTGAAATTTCTGATATGCTTCTCATCTGATATCACATTATTCCCACTGAATTTAGGAACCATATTTATCCAATTTTTGTCCATTGGGTAAGGATATAAATAGCATCCTGTTAAGTTAAACTACCCACTTACATGGTTCTATAGAGGCATATTCAAGGGTGGTAGATTGGGATATTGTTGGCATCCATGTTGAGGCTAATGATACATATTCTATTGCGGTTGAGGATGTATATTTTGAGGTGGTACAAATTGTTGACTTGGTGGTGGATAGTATTAGGATGTATTATTAGTGTTGTGAGGTTGGGGTCTTGGTGGTTGCATGTTATGATGGGTATGTTGTCTCAGATTACCACCTGAATTGTGAGGCACTCTTGTAGTTCTAGGAGCATAGGCATTCTGGGATGCTCCTTATGAGTTACTATTGCCACTTTGATTGTGTGGAGGAACATATTTTAGTGTTCTTTGTGCTTGGATGTCCATCAGTGCCAACTGTCAATCTAATTCCTAACTTTCCTATATCATTTGTTGGTTAGTTCTAAGTTTCTATTTTTTCCACTCTAAATGTGCTTCAATTTATGGGCTAGACATACCCTCAAAATCCATGACATTGTGATTTAAGAATTCATTCTAGTTCTCTCCTCCTAGTGATTATGTGTGTCCTCTATCATACTCTTATTTTCTTCATTTCCTTTCTTCCTCAACACAGGCATTAAGTTCCTCTTCTTGTTTGGGGTCTGGATGGAAATTGAGGACAACATTATTCAGATCATTTCTTCCAGGTGGTGTAGCGGGGTTTTCATCATTTGCATGGAAAGGAGAATACAAAGTTTTGAAGGGTTGTTCTAATGTATCCACATTATCCTTTGGCTGCTTAGACATCACTTTACCCTTGTTTGTATTATTTTTCCCTTAAAGATATCCATGCTTATTTTGTAACGCCCCGCCAAGTAGCCTTAAAGGAAGTTGCAATTAACACCTTAAGCGAACCAATTTTTTTTTTATAAAGTGCATTTAACATACACATTCACTTACTAATTAACAACAACCTCTAAGGCTACAAGGTTAGAATTACTTTAACCCACACATACATATTATAAATAACCATAGCATTAATTATATTATGAAATAAACATCATACATCATAAGGATACCACATGACATAATAAGATAAACATCCAAGATACAATCTCATAATCATTAACTTAAACTGATAGTTACAACACTCATTCCCAAAATGAGGCAATAGAATAAATGTGTTATAATTACAAAATTCCACCTCATAACAAAGATGGATAAAATAACTTATAAAATATGAAATATCACCATGCATAAATAACAACAAGAACCGTGAGCTATCCATCTGTATATCTCACCACCAAGTACTGAAGATCAAGGTGGACCCAACGGTTTTGGTGCATGTTCCACCCAACCAAGTGGTACCTGAAGGCCCACCCCCCATGCTAGGAGATAGTAATAAAGTAACATGGACAAAGAATCTACAACCACTATCCAAAGGCAGACTCATACTGACACATACTAACAAATGCAATAAACAAGTACAACTCAAGTACTACACAAGTACAACATCCACATCACTGACATAGATTACATTGCTTCTAGACATAAAATAGATCATGTATGTTCAAAGAACCATACACATATAACAATAAACAATAGTTGTCCTAGATAGAGTGTCATCGCATAGTAGTCATGAGATCTCCTCTGGGCATCCTTCATAGGCTCTGGCCACGGTAATCCTAGTGACCTCAACCGAATCTTGCCCCTCATACTCACTCATGCAGAATCAACTACCTCTCGTATGGACAAGATAGTTGATCTTGCCATTCCAAGCCTTCCCACTCATCCCAAGTCTAAACAAGCCCTTGTGTCTATGAGTGAGGTAAAATTATCTTGATTAGTGAGAAGTTAGTCCTAATCTTCTAAGTTCATTACTTTAATTATCACTTGTTTAAATAACTTCTGAAGGTTACCCGGTTTACCTCTTTGGGCTCCAACCCCTAACAAAAGCCACTCTTCTAATGGACAACACACCATACCAAACTAATCACCGAGGAAATCACAAGTGCATGCAAACTAGGCATCAAAACCACTCCAACACAAGGAGAAAACAAATAATACAATCCACTCCAACCATCATGGAGGCAATAAACACACGTAGTCCACTCCTTTCACAGGAGGCACAAAACATCCCCGTTCGTGGAAACTGGGTAAATACTAAAAAGACACCATGCACTACCCAAGGGAAAAACAACTGGTTGACAAAATAAATCGACAACCCTCATCCTCAAATATTCTCTAGAAGACTTACAAATTTGGACTGACATAAACCCATATCCTAAAATACAACATGACGACATAGCTACAAAAGCAATCAAGTCATAATTCAAATCTAATATTTGGATTTCCTAAATCCATACTCATTCAATAGATAAAACTGAAAAAATCAAAGGCACAATAACTAGATTAACTGAACTAATCATATAACCATATTTCCTCTTTCATTACTGGACATCTAAAATAATTAGACTCACTTTCCTTTATGAACACAGAGAAAATAAAACATTTAAGGCAATCAGGAGAATACTACTATTTTCAGTTATTCTCAATCCATAACTCTTTCAAATTCCAATCACAATAAAATAAACTATTTCCCTTTCAAAATTAATTGAAATAACTAAATAAGTGCCTTTAATTTATAATAAAGGATAGACTAGTTCAAATAATTTAAGTCGAATCCATTGTTTTCTTTTAAAACTAACATAAATCTTCTACAATAATTCTTTTCAATTTCCTAACCCAAACCTTATATTTCTTCTAGTTCAACAACACACTATGTTAATTTCATCTAATAGTTTCCCTTTCCAAACTCTTATTTCATACATCCATTTATTCAAACCATTAAATATACATTCTCAACAAATAAATTGCTCAAATAGAAAATAATTAAATTAAAGTAATTAATTGTCTCTTCATAATAATCAATTCCTAAATTTACTTTTAAAATAACACAACCCCATGCAAGTACATCCTTTCAATTTTCTACCCACATACTATATTTCTTTCAATTTTCTATCTAAACATGAAATTTATAAAATATCTCTTTCCTTATCTATTTGACCATGCAATTTAAAACTTATCTTTTAAAACCTTCATGCAAAGTTAAATTGCATGCACTTAAATAAACAAAGAAAATACTAAATATACAACTTTATCTATATGTTAAATTGTACAAGTAATCCATAACAAAATTAAATATATTTAAATAATTTCAAATCAAATTCAATGTTTACTTCTAAAAACAACATCAGTTCTCTACTAACTGGATTTCTTTTGTTTTCCAACTAACTCATATAATTTATTCAATTTATTTAAAATACCTTTTTCCTTATCAATCCAAATTATCCATACTAATTTGTTCCAATTTAAACCTCCAATAATACTAGATTGTATATAATAATAAAATGACATAAAATATTAAATATATAATTAAATATATATATGCTTATACCCTTTATGCATTAAATATATATATTTAATATATTTAATCACATGTGTACATTTAAATCTATCCTCTGTTTTTTTTTTTAAAATAATAAATTAGTTTATTCCAAATAAAATAGATCTTATTCAACCATTTACTAAAATAAGGATATATATATAAATATTATATATATATATATAGTACATCATATATATAATATATATATATATATATATATATATATTTGAAATGCAGACCGGTGGATGGGAAGTATGGATGGAACGCAGAGGGTTACAATCTTTTTTTTATTATTATTGTTAAAAATACCATGCACTGTGGGGCGTCGACTGTACTATGTACAATCCGGCCACACCCCAAGAGCCGCCGGAGGGGGCAACACATCCCCCAAAATGGTGGGCACACTGCCTCATAGGCAGCGCTCCACCCAAGACCTAATGTGGGCAGTGGGGAATACAACTGCCCCCACCAACCACAGTACAACACTTTATTTTTATTTTTTGTACACGAAATTTCAATTTCGTTTATTTTATTTTTTATTTTAAAAACAGTATCTATTATTTTATGATTTCAATGAATTTTCCAGAATTCATTTCCCAAGAACACCGTACGGACGACGGTATAAAAAATTAAATAATTTAAATAAATAATAGTCAAAAGGAATATGTTCATATATTCATTATATGTATATTTATACTGTGAATAAATACATATAATGAATATAAATATATATACTTATCTAGAGAATAATATACAAGTGAAATAGAGAAAAGTAAATAAAAATAACCAGATTCAAAAAAAATTAATAAAATTTTCCAGAATAATTCTCTAAATTTCCCATTTGTTTAATAACTAATTTTTCTAAAATCATTTCTTTAAAATTTATAAACAATACAGAATAGAAATACTAATGGGGATCTAAATATCTCCATTACAATTTTCTACAGAGGGTTTTTCGAGATAAATTTTTTTTCTACAGAGATTAAATTTTCCAAAACAATCTAAGTGTATTGTTCAACCTCAAGGTTTGATTCCAATATCAAAACAATCAATTTCCTCAAATAATTTAAATTCTACTGAGGTTTTCACAATTTTCACTCAAGAATTTTCACAAAAACAAAAGCTTTAAATTTATTTAATTCCTTTCTTCTAATAACAAATTTCTTTTCTAAAATAGATTTAACAATCTTTAATCACTACTATTTTAAAAGCAATCAAGAACAATAAAAAACATAGAAGAAAACCTAATTCAAGAAGCTGCAGGCAAAGATGGATTTCTGAAGCAAAACCTCCTCCAAGGGTCTCACGAATTCTATTCAACCGTGCCATGAATCCGATCAAGCAACCAATCCATAACCACAACCAAACTCCAATAGAATTTTTTCCAAATCAATTTTATAGCCAAAAAATTTCTTCAAACCCTTCTCTGTGCAATTTTCCCCAAAATCCTCCTTCCAAAATCCTCTCTCAGAATCAATGATTTTTCAATAATCTCTTTTTCCTTAATTAAGCATGCAATTCAGTCCTAAATAAAAAATATCCTAAAAACCAAATCTGATCCTTTGCATGCAATATTGATAATTACAATGTTAACCTAATTCCATTTTTGAAAACACACTTAGAATTTAAAATGCAATTTCAAATAAATTTTCAATTTTAAAATGAAATTTTTAAATATCTTTCGCAACCAAATCTGATTTTGCATGTCAAAATATAAATCCTAATAATTAATTAACTCCAAAAATTGAAGACTAATTTTCCTTTTAAAATTCAATTTCAATTTCTAATTTAATTCCAACTAATAAATTAATTTCAAAAATTGAAACTAATTTCCATTTAATTTCCCAATATAATTTAGTAATTTCTAATTCAATTTTAATTCCCAAATAAATATTTAATTACAATTTCTAATCTCATTATCACAAATTGAAATTAAATTCCAAAATTAACTTTAGTTCTTTTCTTTCCTTTAATTTTCTTGCATCACATTTAATTAATTAATTTAATTATTTAATAACTAAATTCAACCCCCTTGGATTAAATTTAATTAATTAAATAAATTAAATATAATTAATTAATTTAAATATAAACTTTTATCCACATTGCATAATTTAAATTAAATAACCATCAACATGATTTCATGCAATTATTCTAAACATCAATTTCCAAATCAAGAATCCTTCAGAATTAAATAACATTAAAGCAAGACAAACAATGACTCGACACACATGACTAACAACACACTAAGGCTATGGTGTAGACTTGACACATGTTACCTAGCTACTATCTCCCTTCAACTTAACCATTGGATCGACACACTCAAACCTGTGAAACCAGGTGGAGTCGATGTCATGTACCTGCAACCTGAAAACCAAATAAACAACCTCATATAATATATCCAACATATAATACACACCGTGAAGAAGAAATCTCAGATTCACAGGGCGCTCACAAGTGAGTGATGTGAACCCGTCCCCTTCACCAATACACTCATCAAAACTGACACTTTCACAATACATCAAATATTCTCATATACACTAACATGTTATATCAACTAACATTGTCATTACACCAATTAAAGCATGTAAACTAAAGCATCAGATAAATCAAATCACATCACATAATATAGTCTATCGCTAAATGAATAGCATTAAAATACACACAAGATAAAATATCTGAATATCTAGAAACATAAATCAATGTAAAACAAGGACACCGTATCCAATCCAGGAAGCAAAACGGAGGGGTGTTACATATTTGACCATATAACATTATTCTTCTTGGGGCTTTCATGATGTAAATATATTCTTCCATTCATGTTGGATGAAATTAAGTATCTTTGGTGTTTGTAGTCTATTCTCTATGATTTGATGCTTATATCATCAGTCATATAAATCCTTCAAAGTCTCCATCTTCTTTGATAAGTAGGAAAAAAAGATTGTATTATTTCACAATGGAGTCTTCAATTATTTTGGGGTAATGAATCTATGACGACAAGATTTTAGGTTCAGGTTTGGCTTGTCCCCAATAGAGTCACCAATCTGTTAAGTCTCAAAAATTCTATTTGGAAAACCTCAAGAGGTTGTCAAGCTCCTGGTATATTTTAGGCTAATGAACGAGGCCAATTGGTGTATTTTGAACCTTTTCTCTTTAGACTCTACCAAACCTAGGTGGGTATACCTATGCAAATGAAGCAAAATTAAGCTATGTGTTTACTACTTGAGAAATCTATCCACAATGGAAAATGAGAGTGGAGAGATGTAATCCTAATTAGGTATAAATTGTATAAGCAATATAAAGGTGAAATTTAATATATTCAATTAAAAAATGTAGGGTTTTGAAAATAGATTTGATAAATTTAAATGATGGAATATGTAAGACCGATGCCTTGTTGGGTAAATGGATTCAAATGAAGACCTAGAGTGAATGAATCAAGTATTGGTTGTAACTCTAACTTTTTGGAACACTTATATTAGTTTTTATCATGTATAAACATGTAGGAAAGTGATTGACAAACTCTACTTATGGATCCAACTGACACGACTAGGTTAATTATGATCTATCAAAAGGATTTAATCTTTTCTTGAAAGAACCAATTGAATAAATCACACAGAAACAACAAATGATACCAAATTGGAGATAAAATGGTAATCCTAATTATGTGGCTCTTCTTACTGATCCAAATAATATATCTAGATTACTGTGATTGACTAGAAGGTTTTTAATTATTTCAAAGAAACCAATTAATCACACCACATAATATATCCATGTTATTTACATTGGTGTATCAAAGATACATTCAATTAATCACACCACATAAGAACAACAAATGTGTTGTGATAAATTGAATGTATCTCTGATACACCAATGTAAATAACATGGATATATTAAGTTGGATACAAACAAATAATTGTATATTTTCAACAAATAATTGATACCAATATGAAGCCACATAATCATAGATATTTCATTGATTTCCTCAAAAATATGCTTGCAACATAGTCTTTTGAAATGTAAACATCATGTAAACTTTCTGCTATCTCTCTATTCCTATTACCTACCTAAATTTAAAAATATTATGATGATCTTTCAATCATCAAGAGTTCCACATAAATATCAATATAATTTAGGGGACACACATCTTCATAAAATTATTTTGAGATTAACAACAACTAAACACAAAGACTAGGCTCTAGCTAACCATAAATGAAATTTAGTCATGTGATCTAGTAATCTTGTCTTCCATGAGTATCATCATCTTCTACAAAATTCCTTGCAGCTATCTCCATGATTACCATCTTCTCCAGGTGCTCACAAGTATCACCTAACGTTGATTCCTTATCCTTGTTTACTTCCAAATATTTTTGAAATATCAACCTACACCTCTATCCATCCATCTTTATCCTTCTGCTCTCCTCCTTTGAACAACGTAGGAATTCCCTCTTTTACAACATCAACGAGTTCCTTTGTATCTTCTTCAAGCTCATCATGATAATATTTGTGCTTCTTCTGAATATCCTCAGTGGATGTTATAGTTATACTATTAGGATGATCTTTATTTTGTGCTTCTTGGATATTTTCCTGGATTTAGTCACTCACCCTTTTATGCTCTTGAACTGTAGTATGTTTATGATAATGAGTCCCCATAGCTTTTTCATCCAAATCATCAAGTTATTGTACCTTTTATGTATTACTGTAGAGAGTTCCTCATATATTTTCTTGGCCATGTGTGCTTCCTCTTGTTTTTCTTTTGACTAAGATCTTTCCCCTTGTGTCAATAACTTAGTGTCTTTTAGAAATTCATTTTCCCTCAATAATCTTTCATTACTATTCTTGTACATACTCGTCTCTTTTATCAACATTTGAATCTATGGTTTATTCAACTTGGCCAAATTGGTGCCAATGTCAAATGTAGTTATAGGACAACCTTCACCCACCTTCAGTGTCATCACATGTCCAAATTCCTTTTTTGTGTCTATGATCAAAGAATTCTTGTGTGGAGGATATAGAGCCCAAATCATGAGAGAGTTCTCATTAGGATTATATTTAGTTCCTATATATACTTATGTTACTCCTTCAGGGCTCAGTTTGTGAGTAGCACTATTATTATGTAAGAAAATGTCACAAATAAGAGCTGAATTTAAATCCAAACTAGGAAAAATCATTACACCATATTCATCCAACAATTTTCTTCCTTTTTTTGGGGTCATATTCTTCATCTCATTGTCCACATATAACTTCAAAGTATTCAATAATTCAGTCTCATTCCTAGGTTTGATACTTGTGATAAAGGCCCTTATTTCTTTTCCCTTTTTTTTGTATAGGAATGATTTGAATTCAAGTGATTTTATAAATTTATTATCAAAAACAAAAGATCTATAGGCAAGTTGCCTAGTATCTACATCAGAGTTCTCATCAACGTCACGTTCACTATTGGAAGTTTGATATCTTTCAATTCTAGTCTTAGTGATCTTGTCATTAAGACCTTGATGTTCCTTTTAACCAGTGGCTTCATCACTCCTAGAGGATAGCATTTCTGCCTCTTCTATTTCTCTCAGTTGCAGCTCAATTCTCCTATTATATTCATCAATGGCTAACTCAACCTCTCTTTCATCCATGTTTCTAATTATATCATATTTTGGGTAAGGGTTATGTTTATATCCACCCAAATTTACTTTCTTTTTAGCAACATCAATGTATCCTTCACGATCAAATCCTTTTCTAGGTGTAGCCCTTTTCAAATTGAACTGTGATAGTTTATCTAGAATTGAATCATACGCCTCCTTTGATAGAATGGTAAAATATCCAAAGCATAAAGTACTTGAAATAAATGATTTTTTTTTATAGGCACTTAAATTCATAACACTTGAGTATTCCATCTACCTAACAATCTCCAGGTATACAATTCTATTTGGCACTATTTTTGGTAAGAGAAAAGGTGTATCTTCAAAACCATATACTTTTATCATGGTGGCATCAATATAAAAATACCAGTCACCCCAACTATGCTCCATAATCATGGGGCCACCAAAATATTTGTGCCTAAGAAATTTTTTTATTTCATCAGTTAAGGAATACTTACATGGGTGATTAAGAAATCTATACAATGTTTTCACAAAATTCTCCTCAAAAAGGACATAGTTAGAGTTCAAGAACCTGTTGTCCCAAATAACAATCCATAGTTGTATTGGAAAGGGTTGGACCTCCTTATCATATTATGTAATTTTCAGTTCTTTAGGCCACATCATTATATCCTAACCATAGTATAATATCAAGTGCATAATAATGGAATAATGTCTGAAATGCAGTATGGGAAATTCATTTTTTATAGCCATCAACCCTAAGTCGATCTCCTTGGAAACGTAAGAAGCATAACCAAATGGTCTGAAATTATGGGATTTAACATTTTCCACAATCACCATTGGTCCAATTGACATGAATTCAGGAGCTTCAATCCCTAGTACTTGACATACATAGAGGTATGTGTGCTTCAAGTAAGGCTCGAATGAATCAACATGAAAAAGAGGCCCATCATTATCTTCAAGTGGGACGAGGTTCCCATATTTCTTGGTTCTATGCAATGGAAATATCCACCCTTTTTATGTTGTGTCCATTCTACAATATTCCCTTTCCAAGTCTTCATACACAATTTTTTCATCACATAGGTTAGTTAGGTTAAAAACTCTAAAATTGCAGCCTTGGACATAGATATGAATGGTTTTCCTTGTAAATCATAGATAGCTTAGGCAATAGTCTCATTATTTCCACATTCAAAAATAAATTTGTGATAGCTAATTTCCCCAAGTCAAGGTTCCATGTATTACATACTAGTTCAAACCTACTTCGATGATAATGGAACATAAACAACTCGTATCCCTTGATAGAGTCCAAGAATCTCCTATATGTTTACATTTGTCCTCAAATTTATCTATATCGTTCCTCAATTGTGTAGACCTCCTATCCCTTGGCCTTGACTTGAGAAATTGATCAATGAGGTTTTGGTTGAACTTCCTTTCTATTGATTCTGGATCATCACTTGTTTCAGTCCATTGTTTTTTTGTTTTTCTATGGCTATCCTCACCGTGTTTCTTTCTACCTTTGGTTTTTATAGAACTAGGGCCTTCCATTTTCAAATCTTCGAATTAGAATTTACAAATTGCAAAGGATTTTGTGGAATTACTTATGAATTGGAAAGCATGTTGTTCTCCTTGAATTCTACTTTTCCTTCCTTTCTCATTTGCTATAATTCCTGATAATTCCTTTTGTTCTTAATTTTTGTTGATCGTGAATGTTTATATGGAGTTCATTCATGTGGCCATTAATGTCAGCCCCTAGAATTGAATGCAACGATCTTCTCAAAATTTTAATTGTCAAAGACACACAAAATATTGCATCAATGAGACCCTCTTCACCTCAAGCCGAGTTTTATTTCTCATTTTCTGCCATCTTTGTTTATAAAATTTTGATCGATCGCTAGGAAATAACTGAATGTCTGTTCGATTGGAAATATCCCCTTAGTTCCTTTTACTTGATCAAAAATATTATTTGACACTTTTACCAACATCATGCAACAACCTTTTCTATTTTTCTTCATCTTATATCACTTTGGGGAGAAAATTTGGAAGGTTTTACCTATGTATAGATGGTGTGGTTTTCTTAGAAGTATCTTCGATCATCACCCAATTTATTTTACATGAGTATAAGTTGTTCATTTACTACCATCGGTCTGACATAACCCATCGCTAAGAGAATGAGATGCTTCGTCGATGTGCTTTAGTCTCCCTGATGTGTTTCTTTTGATTACTTTATCAACTGGGAAGGATTAGCGAGATTTTCCCTGAAATCACTTCCATCGATGTGACTTTTCTCATCAAAAAGACTTGATGGTTTCAATTCAATCGTATATGTCTCTTTCATTTTCTTTGTCCATTCAGTTGAATTGGTGAGACTCTCACTGATACTTCCTCTATTGGTATGACTTATGAGATCGGTGAGATCCAAGGAATTTGAGCCGATGATGTATGTCTCCCTGAAACAACACCCCTTTAGTTTTATCAATAGGAGTATGTGTGTCTCTCACTGATGGGATTTCCGTCGGTGTGACTTTTGACCTCGGTATGAATTCAAAGATTTTCTCCAACTATTTTTCTTATACTGATGAACTTACATCGGTGGAACAATAGGCTCTATCCTACCTATCATGTAGCTTTGTTATCCTTTCGTCTTTTTCATCACTATGACCTAGCTCATGTCTGCCCAATTTGTAGGAAACATTCAAATGAAGGATCTATGATGTGTTGATTGGGAAGATATATGTATGATCTCTCCAATAAGGGGAAATTACCCATGGAATGAGAATCAACTTTGCTATATTTTGGCTAGGAATAATGGTGTTGAATGATGAAATGACAAATGAAAATGAAAAATACAAAAAATAGATCAAGAGTACATAGCTCAATTGCCTTTTGTTCTTTTCTTTTTCATGATCAAGGAAATATTTGTATACAAGAGGCCATATTCATGGGACTATGGAATGCATTTTTTCATACTAATCTCATTGATTTGTATTAATCACAACATTGATGTAAAATAAATTTTATTGTGGACTAGGAGAAAAGTATTTAGAGGTTGGTGAAAATGTGAGAATTTTTCAATCCTAACATGGTAATCATTAGAACACGCATCATTTACTTTCAAGAAATTTATGGATAAAATTAGATCTTTTTAAGTTTCTTTTTCAAAATTAGTTCCTAGTTCATTTAGGTCAATTTCATTAGAACATGAAAGAAAAACATTAGAAAAACCACATGAAACAATCCACACAATACTCCACCTTAGAAGAACTATATCATCCAAATCCTTTAGTGGTGATGGATTGTATAAGTTAGATGAAGCTCTATAGGGCGTCCTCTCATTAACTTCATCCACTAAGGTTTGTGATGAAAAACCCAAACCAACCAACAATAACTTATCTTTTAAACCTCTTAGTTGTGATGACTTGGACATGTTAGATGAAGCCCTTCAGGACTTCATCTCACCAAGGTCATCCACTAGGGTTTTTTGCGAGAACGCTCAAATAAAATTAGTTAATGTAATTCAACCTCAAATCATCCTCTACCTGCCTTCCCATAAACCTCAATCTCCACCTAAACCTAATTTTACTCTTTACCCACCTAAGCATGAAGTTGTCTCTCACACACATAACACTAGAAATAACTTGCAACCCCAACAAGCCACCCCAATACCCTTACCTTTACCCAACCTCCTATTACCTAGTGCCCTTCGCTTAAATTCACACCTTAGGAAATATGATTTCATTGAGCAACTTAAGAATACTCCCGCAAAGATATCCCTTTGGGATCTTCTTCAAAATTCACCAAATTATCATTCTATGCTCCAAAAAATATTGCAACAAATAGTAGTTCCTCTTGGTATAAATGCAAATGATGTGTTAGCTCTCATACAAGGAATGAATACTGTTAATGTAGATATTGCCTTCCACCAACATGAGCTTCCTGAATTGGAATTAAGGAACCAAAATGAGGCCTTTATGATGATAGCCAAATTCAATCGAATAGGCATCAAACAATCCCTTTTTGACAATGGATTTGCCCTTAAAGTATACAATGTGAAGCTTATCGATAGATTACACATGGCTAAATCACAAATCAAATCTGATTCCCTATCTATTAGAGGATTTGACAAAGCCACAAATCAATCACCTAATGTAATTACTTTACCTATTACAGTTGGAATGGTTACTCTGTAAAATCCTATTCATGTCATGCCCTATGACATTTCCTATAATCTTCTTTTGGGTAGACCATGGATTCATGAGATGCATGCGGTGCCTTTTGAACCTTCATTGAATAATGAAATGTCTATAAAAACAAAGTTTATCAAGTTGAAATAGACCTCGAGCTTGAAAGTTTCTTACAACTTGAGAAAGGAACAAAAATTCCTCTAAACACATTGATTCTAACCTCCAACATAGCACCTTTTGAGACCAACAAACAAGAAGAAGAACCAATATCTAAATTACTGGGTGATGATTGGGGATCATTAGAATTCACACCTTCATTTATGGGAAAATACATAATCACATGAAAAGCAGATGAAAACCACAAAAAACCAGCAATTATGTTAGCTCAACATTTAGAAGAATCTTTCAAAGCCTCTACCTCATCTACTTTGGAAGAAAATACAACATACACAACAAATATTTATGAGATAGATTACCAACCACCATCCAACTTGAAGGAAATGGAAAGAATTTATGGACGAGGTTATGAGCTTGTGAAACAATTGGGATACAATGGTAAAGGATGTGCAATACATGAAAAATGAATTTGAGTTCCCACTAAACCTAATACACAAGAGACAAATATTGGTTTAGGCTATTCTTTTTCTAAGATAAAAAAATTAACTTGTTGATCATTTCTCAACATCAACACCATCACATGCAAACTAAGAATCAATCTCACTCAAACATCTTGAATTCCTTGATATGGATTTACCACCGTCATGAGAATATGTTGGCAATGATGAAGCTTTGAAAAAAAATTTAGGTTCTTCTAATAAGATATCTATCTCCAAGATAAATCTTACCTTTGCTATGATAACTACCAAGAAACATGTTATTGATACCAATGAGACAACCACAAGTGTGGAACCATATGGTCCGAAATTTCCTAAGTCAAATACCATCCCCTTAGGGGATACAATAGATATAACTATGGACATAGATGCTAAAGAAAAGGTCACTAAAATTGGGAAGTTCCTTGTTGATGAAGAACAAGAGGATATTGCAACATTGCTCCATGAATTTCTTAAAATTTTTGCTTGGAAATATTCAGATATTCCAGGAATAGACCTGAAGATAGTGACACATAATATTGTTCTTGCTAAAAATGCTAAGGTTGTTCACCAAAAGATATGAAAGACGAACCCTAAGATAGCCTCACATGTTAAAGGATAACTTGAAGATCTCTTTGATGTAGGTTTCATTTGATCTATTGATTATTCTCATTGGATTTCACACATTTTCGTACTTGTTAAACTTGATCATCATATTAGGATATGTAAAAAAGATCATGACTTGAATAAAGCCTCTTTAAAGGATGATTTTCCCCTTCCTAATAAAGACAAGATTGTGAATTCAACTATAGAACATGCTTTTTTGTCATTCATGGATGTATTTTGTAGTTATAATCAAATATGTAGTAACCCACAAGATCAATATAAGATAGTTTTCACATTCATTTGGGGAATATTTTGTTGAGTTATGATGCCTTTTAGATTAAAGATTGTAGGCACAGCTTATCAACGAGAAATGAAATTGATATTTCATGATTACATACATAAAATCTTGGAAGATTATGTTGATGAAATTATAGCCAAATCCATAATGTGATAAGATAATGTGAATGTTCTTAAAAATCTTTGAACGGATGAATAAATACAACATGCAACTAAATTCGGAAAAGGGTGTCTTTGGAGTAGATAGTGGAATTTTTTTAGGGTTTATCATATCTCACACAAGAATTGAGGTGGACACAAACAAAATTGATGCTATAATTAACATGCCACCTCCTAGAAACATTTCACAATTGCACATGTTACAAGGAAGAATCCAAGTCATCTGTCATTGTGTCACCTCCTTATCTGATCAAACATTACCCTGAACACATCTCCTTAAAAAGGATGTGAATTTTGATTGGAATGAGGATTGTAAACGTGCCTTTGAGAGTTTGAAAGAATACCTTGCAACTCTACCTATTTTACAACCTTCTATACCAAACAAAATGTTCATCCTTTATATCGCTGCATCTACTCATGCTCTTGCAACATTGTTGGCTCGACAAGATGATAATGGTTAAGAAAAGCTTATTTATTACATTATTCAAACTCGAATTGAGATTATGAAACACGAGACACAATAATTGATTTTTTTATTTTGGCTCTTGTATTCGATGCTAATAAGTTGCGACACTATTTACTAAATGTGGAAATACAATTCATGACAAAATTTGATCCTCTCAAACATATTTTCAATAAAATAGACTTATCAAGACATCTATATAAATCATTAATGTTGATAATTGTATTTGACCTTAAGTTTGTTGCATGAAAAGTAATTAAAGGCCAAGCCTTAACTGACCTCTTAGCCAATGCTCCTTCTCCTTTAGCCTTACCTATTAATATCTTTTTTCCCAGATCATAGTGTGTTGATAATAGAGGTTCCTACATGGGAATGATACTTTGATGGATCCAAGTGTCAAATAGGCTCTAGCGTTGGAGTTATATTAATTCCACCTGTTGGGAAGCCTATTCCCTTATCGTATCAATTAAAATTCCTATGTACAAACAAAACAATTGAATATGAGGCATTAATTGATGTATTGTGTGTTGCTTTAATCATGGGCATCAAATTTATTAAGATCTTTGGTAATTCACAATTAGTGATCAAAAAAATAAATGGAGTATACCAAGCTAAAAATGATGAATTATTAAAATATAAGGATGTCGTAATGACCTCGTTAGAGTAGTTTCAATAGTTCACCATTGATAACATCCCCTACAAAGATAATCGACATGAAGATGCAATGGCAAGTGTGGCTTCTCTCATATCCCCTTCAGATCCTTCCAAAGAAATCATTTTACTATTCACCCAATCCTTAAACCCTCCATGAATGATAAATTAGAAGATGTATTAACAACAAAATAGGACGTCTCCAATGAATGGTATGATACCATATATAAATATTTAAAAGATGGTACCATTACCAATCCAACAACAAAAAATACTCAAAATCACTTACAACAATTAGGAACCAAGTACATAATCCTTTCCGATGTGTTGTATAGAAGATCCTTTGATGTAATTCTCCTTCGATGTCTTAGAGATTCTGAAATTAATATAGCCCTTGAACATGCCCATGCAAGTGCCTATGGGAGTTATTTTTGGGGAAGATCCTTATTGTAAAAATCCTTTGTATGAGACACTACTAGATAAATATGGAAAATTATTGCTTTGTATATGTTAAGGGATGTAACAAATTTCAAGAACACAATAGTTTGATCCATGATCTTTCTTTTGAGATCCATACCCAAATCCCTATTTGGATGTTCTTGATATGGGGATTGGATCTCCTTTTGAAAAAAATCACCACCTTCTTCTGCCGGACATACATTTATTACTACAACAATTGATTATTTTACAAAATGGGTAGAATTCATTCCTCTTTGATCCACCAGAGGTGATTTAATATGTTGTTTCATATTAGAAGACATTATTGCTCGCTTTGGACTCCCTTCCGCATTAATTTCAAATAGTGGAACACCATTTAAAAATAATGATGTGAAGAAGTTCTTGGATACATTTCATATTCAACATCACTTTTCAACACCGTACTACCCACAATCTAATGGTCAAGTTGAAAGTACTAACAAGACTCTATAAAAAATCCTGAAGAAAATTGTTAACAAGCATCATAGGGATTCACACACACAATTACAATATGTGTTATGGGCCTATCGAATAAGTGTTCGATCATCCATAGGAAGGACACCTTATAACCTTTTCTATGGTATTGAGGAAATCATGCCTTTGGAATTAGAAATCCCCACATTAAGAATTGCTCTCCAAGGTCTTATTGATAACGACACCTATAAGGAACAACACATTAAACCTACTTGAAATGCTTAATGAATAGTGCATTAATTCTCTTGAGCATCAACAAGCTTACACTACGTAATTATAAAATAAGCATAATCATCATGTCATCCCTCAAAAATTACGAAGCGTGATTTAGTTTTATATGAAAATCAACACAATACTACTGTAGACTATGCTAAAAAAGGAAAATTCAATCCTAATTGGTTCAGATAATATATAATCAATGCAAATTATAGATTTGGCACTTACACATTAATAGAGCTAGATGGTGCACCCCTTAAAGACCCTATCAATGTCGTGCATCTATGTCGATATTATGTTTTGTCCCTTTGAATGGTATGAATGATAAATTAGTATTGATAGAGCTATCGGATTATATTCTATAGCATTTTGCATTGCTTCATTCTTTACAATTGGTTATGAGTGTGTCTTGAGCACTAAGGCGATTATTTAATTTATTTTTATAGTTAATTTAGGTTTCATACTATTCCAATTCATCTTGTGTGTTATGTTAACTTAGATCATTAGTGCATAACATAATTAATCATTATGTTTTATCTAAAGGGAACTATAGAAAGTTTTAATTAGATCACATCAGCTTTGTTAAATCATGAGGACATTAATTTAGTAATCTTAAAAAGGATATTTAATTAATCACATTCCCATTTAAAATTTAAACACATAAAAGAAAGTAATAAAACATCAAATTCTCATATATCTATTTATATATATCAAAAACAAAATAGTACATGTCATCAAAAATAAAATTTTACTGAGGATTGTGGGTAGATGACCCCTCGAGGTCTAGTACTCATGTTAATCTGGTAGTAGAATGTCGGGTGACGGTCATATGTGATCATGACCGTGATCCATCGAATCTAAGTGCAAACTCTAAGCCTTGCATCCATCCAAGGCTCACCCACTTCTCTCTTGCTATCGGATCCCTCTCTACCTATAGTTGTGCTACCTCTTCCTCTAGTCTCTCAACCTTGGCTATGGTCCGAGATGATTGTGCCTTTGCTGCAGTCTTGGCTCGATGGACTCATCTCCTCAGACTCTCATTTACTACCTGTAATCTCGTGAATGGACTGATTGACTTTGGATCCTACTCCACAATAGGTGGGGGCAGATATTTTGAGTTCATATCCTCCTCGTCGATAGATGTTGGCACTATCTCTGTAGCTTCTTAATGGTATAGATCCTTCCAATTTCTTGTAACTCTTGCAAGGTAGAAACAATACACACTCAGTACACCCCTATTCCCTAACCCCAACATTCTCTTTGTCTTTGCAAGTTTTTTACGAGTTGTACTCAGACTTAACAAGGTACAAAGTGTTGGAGAAATTACAATCATTCCATTCAAGTCACATCAAGACATCAAACCCTAGGAGGAGCAAAATGACAAGTTGTAGGTCCTTTTTGGGAGATTCAGACACAAGATATTGTAGAGAAGGAAAGTACCAATTGGGGCCCACAAAATCAAACCTTCAAGCTTTCAAAAGTACCAAGAGGACTAGGCCGTCACTATTGGTGACCTTGTCCCTGTACTGGGCTTGAAAAAGGGTTGTTTTTTAATTTTTGAATACCCTTTTCCTTGAAACTCTGTTTGGAAAAATTTCTCATCTGCAACTTTCCATTTCCAAGTGTGCAAGCTTTGAAATTTCCAGTTTACTTTCTATTTACATGTATTTAGGGCTTATAGTTTAGGAGCATTTATTTTTCATTTTCTTTCATTTACAATTCATAGATAAAATTAGTTACATTCAACCAAACTCATCACACACAACACAACCCTAATCAATCCATCATTCCTTTGAATGCAACTGCCAAAAGTGTCATATCAACAAAGTGGAAAGAGAGCCATTCCTACACCAAGGTGCTCCTAGGTGAAAAACCCTAGGGGCCTAGTAAAGGGAATCCTCTTTCCCTTGTTAGAATATCATTTTTGGTGGTTCAGATCTCTCTAAAATTGTACCTGCTCTCCTTAGATGGGAACTTAGAGGATATGGTGGACATCCTCTAGTGTGATCATCATTTCACCCATCAGAAGGTGGAATGTACAATTATCTACATCCCAATGCTCAGATAGCACCATCAACATCACATAATGGTACTTCATGGGGGGCATGAGGTATGCCCAATACATCCCAATAGCTTGCAAGTTCTTTGCGTCCTTTGCTGAAAGTGTGGGGGCAAAATCTCTTAGAAAAACCAGCTACCTACCCCCTAGACATTGATGTGCATGGGTGGGTACCTATCAAAAACATAAAAAATATGCTCTTTAAACTATCTAGCATCTTTAGTTTTTACTTTATTCATAACTAAAGTGTACTAATGTTTTTCTAGTGTGATTTCTTAAAGGCCCTAGACACTTTAGAACCCTTTTGGGACACCTCACAAAGAAAAAGACACTTTACAAAAAAAAGGGACACTTCACAAACTTTTCCAAGATCCTAAATTAACCTAGAAATGAATAAAAATCATCAACTAACTATGTAAACACACATCAGAGGTAGCATAATTAACTCACCTCGTGATGATTATCATTGCATGCCACTTGATCCTATAGCACGTCTAGTCTTGTAGGTTGGTAGTCCCATCTACTTGACATCTTTCACTATTCTCTTGTCACTCTCAAGCTACACAGAGGTCAACTAAACAAGTAAGTAACAAAATTACTTCATTTTTTACTCTTTTAACTCTTTTTCACTCTCATGTATGTAAATTATCATTTTTCCTATCTTAGAGATAATAAAGTGTTTTTTATTCAACACAACATAACTGTTGATAGTGAACTCAAATTTTGATGTCGTTTGTTGCATTGAAATCATGCTTCTGCACCCTACATCATCACATGTCTATCAT
Organism: Sequoiadendron giganteum; assembly: GCA_007115665.2. Classification (NCBI taxonomy): domain Eukaryota; kingdom Viridiplantae; phylum Streptophyta; class Pinopsida; order Cupressales; family Cupressaceae; genus Sequoiadendron; species Sequoiadendron giganteum. The sequence continues at coordinate 190,552,098 of CM021102.1, forward strand.
TACATGGCATGGTACTTGGATATGTCCTATGACATGATTTTTCAATTTTTTATGTGGCTAGATTGCTACCTTGATTCCACCTCCATAAAGCAAGCGGTATCAAGGGGTGCATATATCTACCCTCGAATTTGATTTCTAAAATTTGTATAAGAGGATTTTTGGAGAACTAATTGTAAGGAAAGCTTAAGATGTGGAACAAAATCTCCTAGTGTGAAAACTCAAAGAAGAATACAAATATGTCTTTAAATTATGCAATTACAGTTCATTAAGATGCACATGAAAGGAATAATAGAATAGAGAAATAAACACATACATAATTGGACACTAGATTTACATGGGAAAACCCTTACAAAAGAAAAACCCACCACACCAAGTAAATACTCTTTGCATTATAGTAAATAAATTGCATACAAAGATCAAACTTCACTTTTAGATGTCAATTTTACCACAGTAACATTTCCTTGATCTACCTTGTACAAAACAAATTATGATCACACTTTGTTATGTCTTAGTGCTCCAATGCTCATATAGCATACAATTCAAAAAAATTAAAAATAAAAAATTCAACCTTCAACCATTATAGAGAGTTCCATTTTGTTCACAGTTCACAAACGGTCTCTTGATCTCCCATGAGTGAATGGTCACAACAATCCAACTACAAATGATTTAAATTCAGCTTCTCTCATTGGTTCAAACCAAACCATGTAGGATAGTCTTTTGGTCAAAATTCTTCAACTGTATCACTTATTAGTGAGACACTAGACCATGTCTCAGTGATGCAAAACTACCCATTTGACAATCACACACTATACAATTTTCAATTGCTCTATCACTCTAACTTGGTGAAGTCTCATTGACCAAAAAACCATCAGGCTTAGATCCTACCTTAGAGGAAGTCTCTAAAGCTCCTCTAATATTTCATGTCATACCAATTAAGTTCTTGCTTGTTCATCTCATCGATAAGACTTACCTCGATCAATTCCATCAGGAAAACCAATATAGTCAGGATGATAATCGAAAGTTGGGCCGAAGACCCAGGTTAATTTGATGTCATTCATGAATGGTCCATCAACAGGACTTACTCTGATCCCAATCCATCGACAAGACTTCAATCATCGGATAGATCATAAGGCTAGACTAAAGTCATATTTCTCACCAATGAAGAACCATCAACAAGACTCACTTCGGTTATATCCCATTAGCTAGAATTCTACTATCAGTCTGATCTTGCTAGGTCTAATTGAAGAGAAAAGTTACCTCAATGGAGTTTCATCGGCAAGACTCTTGCCTATCATTACCTTTTTGTCAGACTCCTACCTTCACCAAGAGATAGAGAACTTGTGTTGATCGCTCAAGTCATACCAATGGATCCTATCGGCAAGACCAACCATTAGTCACACCGAAATGATCATTTTGAACCTTCAAAACCAAGTTGCTTGTCGGCAAGAAATTTCAAGAGTCTCACCAATTTTTGTCTTTCAAGAGTTTCATGTCAGTAATTTTGAGGCACATTTTCCAACAATCTCCCAGTTGATGAAGATCTTATTGAAACCTCATGAGCATCCAAAAACTACTAAGATTCATGGGCACCAAGGCCCATCAAACTTGCACACCACCTATACTTTTCTATGCTCACTAGTTTCATCAATGCATCTACAAAATTTTCCAGAGTATCCAATTTTTCTAAATAGACCTTTCCATCCTCCACCATATCTTGTACAAAGTGATACTACACATCAATATGTTTTGTCCTAGCATGGAAGGTAGGATATTTTTCCAGGAAAATAGCACTCTGACTGTCATAGTATATTGTAATTTGTCCTACATCAAACCCAATGTTAGAACACAAACGTTTTAACTAGATTGATTCTTTACAGGAGTGTGTAGCTTCCATGTATTCTACCTTCGTAGTGGACAAAGTGACTACAACCTACCACTTGCTAATCCAACTAACTGCACCACCATTCATAATGAAAATATATCCACTTGTGGATCTTCTGTTGTCAATGTCCCGTGCCCAATCAGAATGCACATAACCACGAATGTTGAGAGTCCTCTATGATCCAACCAAATTTACATGGTAACCCAAAGAATACTCTAAAGTGCCCTTCAAATATCTAAACACTCTTTTCATAGCATCCCAATGCGACCTTCCTAGATTTTCCATAAAATGACTAATTACTCCCACTTCTTGGGAAATGTCTAGCCTTGTATAGACCATTGCATACATTAAAATTCCAATTGCACTTGCATAAGGCATCCTGGTCATGTCCTCCATCTCAGTAGGAGATTTTGGATAATATTCAATAGATAGCTTCATTCCCTGCAAAACTGGAACAACTAACTGCTTTCAATCAGTCATACAAAATATCTCCAAACCAGTGTTAATATACTTACTCTGGCTGAGCCAATTTTTTCTACTCTTTCTATCCCTGATTATTTGCATCCCCAAAATATACCTAGCTACACCCAGGTCTTTCATTTCGAATTTTGTAGACAACGGATATTTTAGATCAGAAATCATAAACTTACTATTCCCAATAAATAACATATCATCCACATATAGGGCAATAATTAAAATATGTCATTCTCAGCTTTGTAATACACACAATGATCAGATTTCGATGTTACAAATCCCAATGACAAAACAAATGTGTCAAATTTCTAGTACCACATTCTAGGAGATTGTTTTAATCCATACAAAGATTTTTTCAACTTGCAAACCAAATTTTCTTTACCTTTTTTCACAAAGTGCTCTAGCTCGGACATATAAATTTCTTCTTCAATATCACCATGAATAATTATTGTCTTCACATCCATCTACTCAATCTCCAAGTCATATGCTACTACAAGTGACAAAATAAATCTGATAGATGTTAGCTTTGCTACTAGAGAAAAAAATTCCCCATAATCAATTCCGTCTACCTTGGAATATCCCTTTGCAACCAACCTCACTTTATACTTTCCAACATAGCCATCCAGAATAATTTTATTTTTTAATATCCATTTGTAGCCCATAGGATTTCTACCTTTAGGTAATGAAACTAGATCCCATGTATCATTTTTCCTTACTAATGCCATTTCTTCATTCATGGCCTCCAACCAAGAATCTGAATCAAACATTTTAGTTGCCTCTTTTATAGTCCTAGGATCATCAGTCTTAGTAATCAAAGCATAGGCACAACTAGAATCCAACATAGAGAATCCATACCTATCTGGTTATCGTCATTCACATGTAGACCTCCCCACTTTTGGGGATACAGAGTCAGTTCTGTCATTATAGATCAACATCTAAGACATCGATGCCTTTGTGATTTTAATTTTTATCACTTCAAAGACACAAACAACTATCCCATAAAGTGAAAGCAGACACAATTGATCCCCCATTGATCCTCTAAGAAGTAAATGAAAAAAATATAACATATTCAACTCAAGAAGAGATTCAAAATAGCAAAATCTAACAATTGACACACAAATATACGTGGAGAAACCTTTTCAGGTAAAAAACCCCACACTCCAAAAAGATCGAACCCTTATCTTATTCAGCAACATAAAATAGTTACAATACAATCTCAGGCTCATAACCTATACAGGAGTCACATCTTGTTCATCTGGAGAAATATACAGGCAACACAAAAATAGAATCTTCACACAGTTACAATTTCCTCATGACATACTATGTAGATTCCCTTCAACTCCTCACAAATGACTGTCTTAGATAGCCTCTCAACCAACCTAGCCTTAAGGAAAATCAGGTTCAACTCTTAACAGATCTGAGAGTCTAAGTGTTAATGGTTGAACTGCTCGAACACTCTCAACCTCTCTCTATTATCCCTCATCATCCTTATCAAACTTCACACAAGATTACTTATAATCTTACACCGTGTGCATACCTACCCTGCCAGTATCATCCATCAATGGTCATCAGGATAATAAATTATCCACCTGCAAGATTTTCATTACTGATAACGTGCACCGCTTATTCAACATGCATCAATTCACATAGCAATAAATCAATCTCAGACATGTTCATCAACCTTGTTTTAATAAGGTAGCTCAATCACACATCAAAAAATAACTATTCGGCCAACTAGATCATAAATATCTTCCACGTGTCGCCATCTCATTCATTTATCGCTGTATTGATAGTTGATCAAACTAGTCCAACTCGATCAACCGAGTTCCAAGCTCATTCGAGCTCTTACCACGTAACCACCGAGCTCCTTTGACTCAGTCACAGTACAATGGTGAGCTCGTTCTAGCTCACCCACGTCTTCCCTGTGCTATTGCTACCTCAGCTGAATCGCCTGGCGATATGGTGGTAAGCCATTTGGGCTCACACCCTGACTCCACCGCACTACCGCATCCCTATCCAAGTCACCTCACAGTATAGCGGTGAGCTTGCCTGAGCTCACCCTCAGCCATCCCGTGCTCTTGCCAAGTCATTTGAACCTTATCGTGGTACAACGATATCCTCCTAGAAAACCACAAGCGATCACACCATGCTACCGTGAGGGCCGCTAGGCCACCCCGTGGTAGGGCAGTAACCACCAGGCTGACCACAAGCGGTCTCACCATGAACATTGCGGTCAGAGGAATCACCACCTACGCTATGGTGGTAACTACCGAGCCCACTACTGGCAATCTCACCGCGGATACCATGGTGAGAGGGACCACTGCTAGCGGTATGGCAGTAATCGCCAAGCCAGACCACTGGTAGCCTTACCATGCTCGTTAAGGTGGTAACTGCCAGACCAACACCGCAAAGACCAAGCCAGACCGTAGTGGTAAAGCAGTAAAGGGCCAGAATATGAAGAAAAATGCCAAGTCCGAAGGGAAAAAACCAAAATGTTGAGGCATAATTTACCAAAAATTTCCCACTTGCTGAAGACTTTCAGGCTTCCTCCAAACACTCAAACACGGACCAACACCATGCTTCCACGCTCCACTCAAGACACCTACAACGACATTCAAAAATGTCCACCATCTCAAGCTATAGATTCAAACATCCAACATAGGAAAAGGAACAAGCAAAGGCATTTATACACTAGTCTCTAGAACATAAACATCAGATCCTTCAGCCGGCCAAGGCACCATAGCAGCAAAGCACAATGTGAATACCAGAATGAGAAACATTCTCTAGAACAAGATAAACCAACCAGCTAGAAAAAAACCATAAAACTGACTACCCCTATCCAATTGATCAAACCCACGTGGCTAAAAAATAACACCCACAACACATGGTGAATCATCCAACCACCCATACCTCAAAGGTATGACCATCAGTAAACTCATGCCATCACATAACCACCCATCAATAGAAAAAAAAAGCACCATGTGTCAACCAGTCAAAAGACCAAACACGTCCAGGTACTCCCACTGCAAGGGTACTTTCCAGATGAATGCAACCAAAGCACCATCTCAAGTGATCCAGGCATACCAAGTCCACCAATAACCTGCACAAAGAAATGAGGAACCGTGTAGTTCTGAGGAACAACCACACTGATCTGCACAACCTGTAACCACGTGTTGCAAGAAAATTTTCTATCAACTATCTTCCACCATTCTTCCAAGGTTCCATATCTGACCGAAGAAGAGAGCACAAGAACCTTTATGTCATCACCCAAGTGACAACACATGACCATAGACTATGACCAACTCGGCTCCACAAAGGCATCTCATATCTAAAGTCGAGAAAATTCAGGAAGAGAAAACTAGATTAGAGAGAAGCAACAAATCATAACATGTAGCATCCTCCTACATACATTTGTAAATGCCAGTTGTGCCAAGAATGATCTTCTTCAAATCCCAAAGGGAAAAACTATAACAAGACCCAACAGTTCCATGGATGTAAGCACCTCAAAGAAGAGTAGACTCACCCATATAAACATCTCTGATCAATCCTCAAAAGCACAAGGAGATCCACTATGTTGTCCACCTTTCATTATGAATCCTCCAAAATTTTAAAACAACAACTCAAGATTCATATCCATGAAAGATAAAGCATATCACATATCTGAAAGCTATAATTGGCAAATAACTTCCAAATAAACTTTATTGTTGAGTAGACTAAGAAGAAAAGAAAAGATGCTCGTCCAAGATATACAAGTCACCGTGACTTACCCAAGAGCATTCTCCTTCATGGTCTCTATTGAAATCACATTCAACAAAGGTGTAGGCTACTCGTAATTTCAGATGTAACAACCACATTCTAAAAATTATTCCATCCTCACCTTATTCTCCATGCATACATGAGCACCAACAACCTATCATCACATGCTAACTCCAAACTACATCACTGCAATAAGCATGAAGTCCTCCAACATATGACCAATGTACTCAAAACATAAAGAAATCCCAGACCACTGTCAAAGCTCCAAAACCTAGGACAAGAAATTATCATGACACCATGATCTACACATCTCCATTAGGAGATACCATGCTTCAAGTGAACTATCCATGGTCTTAAGAGCAAAGCAACATGCCAAAAATCTAATGCACAAGAAAGAGTATACATGACATTAAGAAAAAGAAAAACTCTAAACCAACATCACCTGTCAAGCACCACTAGCATCTCAACCAAAGACTACCAAGGTCCTTCATGGCTCCAAGATGATGCACATCTTCAAATAGTGACCATGTAGATGCAAGAGAACTCTTCTACAACAATAGGATCTAGGAGTCCTCAAGAAGCATCTACAACACCAAAGAAGATCATCCACCACTAAGTGATGAATCCACAGTCACTGATAAAGCTCCCACTGAATCGTGACACCGAGCTTTCCAAGCACCATGACCGACCACTTGCTAATCCAAAAAAAACTTCAAGTACAATTGACAACATGACCATCGTACAACAACATCGAACAAAACCAAGATTCCTAGATCAGATAGGCTACACTATCACTGTCAAAATCTGAACAAGCTCTTCATGACATCATGATACACACATGCTACTGGTCCAAAACCAACTATTTAGGTACTCAAATTTCATTCCCCCTCTCATCTCAAAACAACCACGCCAATGCACAAGTGACCATAGACAAGGTCAGCTAACAAATCTACACCACATAGTTACTACCTCGTGGATATAGACAGTCCACTTCCGAGTTGTCTCACAACAAACATGTAGGTAAGGACAACCCACAACATTGCACAACTCGTGGATGCAACCAAATGAAAAACTACAAATCTATCATCTCACTGGAAACTGCAAAATCGAGATCATCAAAGAGAAAAACCCACGTATACCACTTGACTCAAACACTAGACCAACAATAGATCTGATTCGCCAATAACATCCACAAGTCAAGCACCATAGTCTAGGAAACCAGAAAGCAACACCACAAGAATGGTGAATGAAAACACATACCAACACTCTGATATAGAGAAGACATCACAACTTCTCACTTCTCAAACCATGTTGAACTGCAGCTATCTCATCTAGTCACACCCTAGAAGCCAAGATCTAGAAAATAGCTGAACAACAGCTCCACACACCATGAGTTTTTCTTGACCATGAAAAACCTACAAAACCACAATGTTTATAAAACACCCATGCACCTCCATATGCACTGCTCATCTAGATGACTCATGAGTTCGCACACAGCCATCACGGTTAACCACAACAATGAAAAACATGAAAATGCATCATAGAATTTTTAGGAAAATCTACAAAAAACCTTCAGAGCCAAAGACATGAATCTGAACCATGCGGGTGCAAGAAACAGGTAAGCAGGAAAAAAAGGTCCATTTCAGATTAGTTCCCAAACCACAACCATGCACAAGCATACGAGAGAACTAGGCTAATCAGAAGCTGTAGACCACCAAGATCAACTTCATAGCCTCCATGCAATCAAGGAAACAGAGAAAACTCCTTTAGTGGTAAGTTAGAACACCCAACACAAGGAACTCCATATCGCCAAGGAGCGTCTCACACAAACACCCAGTATGAAACCATGCTTCACTGCAACACAACTTGATGCACATCTCACGCCCTTTGCATTGGGAAAATTTATTGCGATCCAGGAGCCTCAGACCATATTGCCACAATATGATCAAGTCCATTCATCTCCAACGCCTTTCAAAACTATGTGTTGAATCAAAGAAGAAACTTCCACTCATCGAAGGATCAAACACCAATCGATTTCTCTAGATTTCCACAAGATTTCCAGGCTAAGAAATCACCATAGGAGAAATACCCATAACTTCAGTAACTAGGAGAAGGATTTGACACCACTTGTTGGTATACAGAGTCGGTTCTGTCATCATAGATAAACATCTAAGACAACAGTACCTTAGTGATTTTCATTTTTATCACTTCAAAGACACAAACAACTATGCCATAAAGTGGAAGTAGGCATAGTTGATCCCGCATTGATCCTCTGAGAGAAGTAAATGCAAAACATATAACAGATTCAACACAAGCACATATTCAAAATAGTAGAATTTAACAACATGAAAGACAAGAATGACACACAGATATATGTGGGGAAACCATTTCAGATAAAAAACCCCACACTCCAAAAGATCGAGCCATTGTATTATTCAACAAAAAAAAAAAAATTACAATACAATCTTAGGCTCAAAGCCTATACAAGAGTCACATCTTGTTCATTTGGAGAAATATACAGGCAATACAAAAATAGAATCTTCACACAGTTACAATGTCCTCATGACATATTGTGTAGATTCCCTTTCAACTCTTCACAATGACTGTCTCAGCTAGCCTCTCGGCCAACCCAGCCTCAAGGCAAATCAGGTTCACATCTTAACATGTCTGAGAGTCTAAGTGTTCACAGTTTAACCGCTTGAACACTATTAGCCTCTCTCTATTCTCTCTCATCATCCTTATGGAACTACACACAAGATTACTTATAATCTTACACCATGTGCATACCTGCTTTGCCAATCTCAACCATCAACAATCATCAAGATAATAAATAATCCGCCTACAAGATTTCCATTTCTGATAACGTGCATCACTTATTCAGCATGCATCGATCCATGCAACAATAAATTGGTCTCAGACATGTCCGTCAACCTTGCTTTAATAATGCATCTCAATTGCACATCAAAAAATAACTATTCGGCCAACTAGATCATAAAGATCTTCCATGTTTTGCCATCTCATTCATCTATCGTTGTACTGATAGTCGGTCAAACTGGTCCAACTCAGTCAACCGAGTTCTAAGCTCATCCGAGCTCTTACCACACAACCGCCAAGCTCCTTTGACCTAGTTGTGGTATAGTGGTGAGCTCGTCCAAGCTCACCCACGTCTTCCCCATGCTACCAGTGCCTCAACTGACTCACCTCATGATATGGCAGTAAGCCATCTGGGCTCACACCCTGACTCCACCACACTACCGTGCCCTTGTCTGAGTCACCTCATGGTATGGTGGTGAGCTCGCCCGAGCTCACCCTCAACCATCCTGTGTTACAACCAAGTCATTTGAACCTTACCATGATAAAACGATATCCTCTTGGAAAACCACTGGTGATCACATTGTGCTACCATGGGGCTTCTAGGCCACCCCGCAGTAAGGCAGAAACCGCCATCCCGACCATAGGTAGTCTCACCACAAACACCACAGTGAGAGGAACCATCACCTGCGGTGTGGTGGTAACCACTGAGCCCACCGCTGGTAGTCTCACTACGGTGAGAGGGACCACTGCCAATGGTATGGCGGTAACCACCGAACCACACCACTGACAGCCTTACCGTGCCACCGCAGTGAGAGAACTCACCGCATGTGATAAGGCTGTAACCACCAGCACAGGCTGTAGGCAGCCTTACCGCACCACTGTAGTGACTGAAATCACTGCACGTGGTAAGGCAGTAACCACCAGACCGAAACCACCAAGACCGAGCCTAACCAGTGCGGTAAATCGGTAAAGGGCTAGAACATGAAAAAAAATTCCAAGTCCGAAGGGAACAAGCCAAAACATTGAGGCATAATTTCCCAACACTCACAGGTTGAGGTTGATGACATTGTTCATCATCTTGCTCAAAAATTTTAGAGCTTCTTGAGGTCTCCTCAGATTCAGGTAAGTTTTGAATTTTTAATTCCTCTTTATCTAGTGTGGGAGGAATTTAAACTACATCCTCTTTATTTTTTAATGTTGTCTCTGATTGGAGATCCAAAGTAGAAGGCCTCATCTTACAAAAATAACACTTCTATTGTACAAAACCTTCTCAGTCTTAGGATTCTAAATCTTGTATCATTTTATTTGAATGCTATAGCCAATAAAAATACACTTAATAGATTTGTTGTCCAATTTTGATCTTTTTTCATTCGACACATATGCATATGCCTCATAGCCAACAACACGAAGATGTCTTAGAGAGGGATTCTTTCTAGACCATGCTTCCAAAGGTGTTTTATCAACAAGAGAATAGTTAGGAGAATGATTAACTATTTAACATGTTGTAACTGCCTCAGCCCATAATTTATCCTCCAAACTAGCATTGCTCAACATACTTCTTTCCCTTTCCATCACCGTCTTGTTGAACCTTTCAATAACTTTGTTTTGCTGCAGAGTGTAGGGTGTAGTTTTATGTCTTTTAATTCCATGATCTTTGCAGTACCTTATGAACTCATTAGAACAAAACTCACTGCCATTGTTAGTCCTTAAACACCTTATTTTTCTTCTAGTCTGATTTTTCACAATGTTTTTAATTTCCTTAAAATGACTAAACACTTCTAATTTACCTTTTAAAAATTACACAAATGCCCTTCTCAAATAGTCATCAATAAAAGAAACATAATATTTAGATTTCAATAATGAAGGAACATTCACTGGACCACAGACATAAAAATGAATATAATCAAGTATACCAAAAGATTTATGAGGACTAGAATACAATGAAACACAGTGTTGTTTTCCATATATACAATGTTCATAAAATTTGAATTCAAGGTTACAGTCATCAAGCCCTTCAACTAGGTTTTTATTTTTCAAAAATTTTAAACCTTTTTATCCAATGTGGCCAAGCCTATGATGCCAGAGCATAGTATTTTCTACTGGAAGTTTAACTTCCATAGATTTTTCACTATCAAGGACATTTTCCTTCTTCTCTTTAAAATCAATCTTTTGTGACTTTGCAGAGACACTAGTACATTGAACATCAAGTACATCCAACTTGTACAGAGTACCAATTCGAGCACCCCTAGCTAACACCATTGAGCCTCTAGTAATTTTGAATCCATTACCAAAGAATAAGACTTTCACTCCAACATCATTCAACTTACTAGCAAAGAGTAAATTTTGAGCTAGACTTGGTATATGCATTACATCATTGATTCCCTTCACTCTCCCACCAGGGAGCTAAATTTTGACTCTTCCACAACCAACTATTTCTAGAGATGAATCACTTGCCAAACACACCTTTCCACCATTTTATTTTTAATACTTTGTGAACCAGTCTCTATGAGATGTCATGTGGAAAGATGCTCCAGAATCAATTAGCTAGAAATCATCTAATGCTCGAGTTGCCAAGGTTGCAATGAAGGCATTTGCATCACTTTGAGAAGAATCATTATCGGAAGAGTTCAAGTCTTCTTCTTTTTCTCCTCTTTGTAATCATTTCAGACATAACCAAGTTGCCTATAATTCCAACACTTCACCTTGGAGTTCTGATAACAGAGAAGCAACAATGTCTTCCATCTTAAAAGTGGATTTTGTACTCCCAATAGCTATCACCAAGTGATCCCAAGAATCTTTAAAAGAACATAACAATATCATACACCGATCTTCTTCATCAATCTTCACACCAACATATGCTAACTGAGCAATCAACATGTTAAAAGTATTCAAATGATCAACAAAAAATGCTCCTTCCTACACTTTCAAAGAGTACAACTTCTTCCTTAAGATCAAATTATTCACCAAGGACTTTCCCTAATAAATGTCACCAAGTTTTTTCCACAAGGAGGCTACAGTCTTCTCTTCATGAAAGTTCAAGAGAACAAAGTCTTATCAACAATTTTTCTTTTCCATTTTCCAGTTCCCATTCTTCTTGCTTCATGCTAGAAGGTTTTTTTCTAGACACAACAACCCAAAGATCATGATCAACCAACAGATCTTCAATTTTGAGTTTCCACAACTCAAAATTGCTACCGTTGAATTTCTCAATTTCAATATTTGTTGATGTAATTTCCATTGCCATCACAATCTATAATTTCAATTACCAAAATTTTACAAGACTCCCACTGAACAAAATTGACACAAAAACCTCAACCTACCCACAAGGATAACACGACTGGACAAGCTTTGATACCACTTGTAAGGAAATCTTAAGGTGAAAAATAAACTCTCCTAATGTCAAAAATCAAAGAAGAATGAAAATATGTCTTTAAATTTTGCAATTACAGTTCATTAAGATGCACATGAAAGGAATAATAGAATAGAGAAATAAACACATACATAATTGGACACCAGATTTACGTGGGAAAACCAATATGGGAGAAAAATCCACCACACCAAGTAAAGCCCCTTTGTATTACAGTAAACAAATTGCATACAAAGATCAAACTTCAATTTCAGATGTCAATTTTATTGCAGCAATATTTCCTTGATCAACCTTGTACAAAAAAAAATTTGATCACACTTCATTATGTCTTACTATTCCAATGTTCATATAGAATTTAGTTCAAAACACTAACAACTCAAACATTCAACCTTCGACCATTATAGAGAGTTTCATTTTGTTCACAGAAATGGTCTGTTGATCTTCCATGATTGAATGGTCACAACAATCCAATTGTAAATAGTTTACATTTTTCTTCTCTCATTGGTTCAAACCAAACAATGTAGGAAATTCATTTATTGAAAATTATTCCATTGTATCACTTATCAGTGACACACCAGACTATGTCTCACCGATGCCAAACTACCCATTTGACAATCGCATACTATAAAGTCTTCAATCGCTCCGTCACTCTGAGTTGGTGAATTCTCATTGACCAAAAGACCATCGGGTTGAGATTCTACCTCAGAGGAAGTATCTAAAGCTCCTTTGATAGTTCATGTCATACCGATGAAGTTCCTACTTGTTCATCCCATCGGGAAGACTTACCTTGATCTATTCCATTAGGAAAACCAATACAGTTGGGATGATAATCCAAAGCTAGCCCGAAGACCCAAGTTACTCTTATGTCATTTAGGAATGGTCCATTGACAAGACTTACTTCAATCCCAATCCACTAGCTATACTTCAATCATCGGATGAAGATCATAAGGCTGGGGAAAATTCATATTTCTCACCGATGAAGAACCATTGAGAAGACTCACACTAACCATATCCCATCGGTCAAACTTCTATTGTAGGTTTGATCTTCCAAGGTCTAACTGAAGACCAAAGTTACCCCAACGGAGTACCATAAACAAGACTCTCACCGATCATCACCTATTGGTTAGACTCCTACCTTCAACGAGAGATATATAACTTACGCTGATCATTCAGGTCATACCGATGGATCTCATTGGCAAGAACGACCATTAGTTGCACCAACATGATCATTTCAAACCTTTAGAACCAAGCTACTTGTCACTAATACATTGCAAGAGTCTCACTGATTTTTCTCTTTCATGATTTTGATGTCAGTAAGTTTGAGGTACATTTTCCAACACTAAATAATTTTTTGTAGGATGTGGTTCCTATTTTTTTTGTTTTGTAGATAACTACATTGGGGGCTTCCTTCTCCCATCTTTTGAATGAGTATCCTTTTATGAAATAAATTGTGCTATTTAGAAGTGCTTTAGCTTGCATATGCACATAAATTCATATGGGTGCTAAAGTGGGGGCTAAATGTAACGTAGAAAATTGTATACTCTTGAAGAAAGAGACAATTTCACATTTAGTTTGGACCCATTTTGGAATTCTTGCACCAATGATCCCTTTAAATCAATATTTATAGGCTCATAAGACTCATTATTTTGGACCTTCAGGCTTATTCCACCTATAAATCATAGAAATCCCAACAAGAAACATTCAAATCATTTAAATTTCATTATACCCACCTCAAAAACCCCTAGTCAGACTAATTTTCTGAAGGTGGCGACTTAGGTGACAGTCCCTTTTGGGGGAATTTTCAATTTTGAGCAAGAAAATCACCAACTTGATCAAAAATTCAGATGGATGTCAGTCTCTTAGGTCTAAATAATGGACAATTAGGCATTCATTCCTATAAATATATGTTTTTAGGTCATTTTTCACAATATTTAGTCATTTTTACAAGCAAATTCAAGAGCCAAGTGGTGAATATCTTTCACAAGAAGATTCATTAGTCTATCTACAACAAATTTGAAGCTTAGGGCAGCAAGCTAGGATTTTTGTAGGTCTTCAAGATCACTTTTTATCCAATATTTCACATTGTAAAGGGTTGATCATGGATGCCTATGGAGAATCATGGAGAAATCTAGGTTGAGGAGATGCAGCAAGCCATTAGATCAATCCTAAAGACTTGACTTCAAAGTGATTCCATCTTCCATTTTCTCTCTATATTAAGCCTAAGGAAGGGTTGCATGTTATTAAGATTTATTTATAATGTGATTTATGGTGTCTTGGAATGAGTCTTGCATTATTCTAGTTTCATTTATGCATCTTATTCGTGCATATTAGAATAGGGTTGCATCTTACTTCAGATTTCCTAGTCTTAGATACACTTAGGGCTAGGGTTTTATGCATATTTCATTATCTCTTTCAAGGTTTAAATGCCAGCTAGGGGTTTGACCAAGGAAAACCCCCCATTAGAAAAAAAATTATATTATTTTTTGCAAGTGATTTCACAAGTTTGGATTCAGATTTCAGTTGGGGAACAAAGTGTAGACTGTAGGATTCCATTTGCACTCTCAAATTTTTTAGAAAAGCTAGAGTGGACTAAGTCGCCACTTTACCAAAAGTGGCGACTTAGTCCCACTACATATTTTTTTCAAATATTTTTGTCTATCTAGACACCCATTTGGCTAAAACGGACTCTGGAGTAGTTTCCCATATTTGGGACTAAGTTTCCCAGCTTGGTGTAAGTTTCCCAATTGGCCAAAAAACCAAATTTTGTAGAATTTCAAAGACATTTGTAGTCTTGATTTCAACCTTTGATAGTTTCCAAGTGTACTCTTTCTATTTAACCTTCCCATCTTGTTTTATATTGCATTTAATTTATATTTTTGCATATCCCAATGTGTTTTCAAATAATCTATATTTCATTAGTTTTGCATTAGTACTCATATCTTTGATCACTCTATTGCATTGAGGACATTTCATTTAGACATATTTCAATCATATTTGCATTAATTTTGAATGAAACTTTAGAATTTTGTGACATTTCTACTTTTAGGTTAAAAACCATAGAAGTGCAAGAGAGAATCTTTCCCCAAAAATCTATGGTTTAGTTGTAAAATTGCACCCCTTGAAATTTCACATACATTCTTGTATCCAATTTAGTTTCCACTCCTTAGTATTTTTATAAGCTCATTTTAGCCCCTACATCATCATTTTTCCCTTCTCAGGATGTTCAAGACCCCTTTTTAGGAAATACTCTCATGCATCAGCTTTGCATCAAACCTTGTGATTTAATTTTGTAGTGTGATGTGTCTAGACACTAGCACATTGTGCTAGAGTCCCGTGACATTTCAACGTTCAAATGACTGTTTTCGAGTTCCTTACCAATTTTCAACTACTTTTGTTGGTGGTAACGAATTGGGAAACCTTGTAACAGCTCAGGGAGCTTCTTTTCCCTCTTATTCTCTCTTTAAAAGCTACCTTTTCAATCCATTTGGCATTCTTCTTTCTTTTTCTCTCTTGGAGATACACTCTTCTCTCTTTCTCTCTTGCTTGCACAACTCTCTACAACTTGCTACAAGAATACTCTCACGTTTTTACAACACTCTTTGCAAGTCTCTTGGCTGTCACAACTTTTCCTTCTTTATTTCTCTCCTTGGCTTCCTCAAGCCTTGTAGGTGATACCTGTCTTATATTGTGTCTTTAAGCATCTTGGGATTTCTCACATCCCCTATCTATTGCAACTTTATTTCATGATATAGGTTCTCCTCCTTGAACAAGGATTGATTTTAAAATATCACTCTTCCATTCATTTCATTTTTTCTTATTATTTTTCTATATCTATTTGGCTATTCATGGAGGTGGGAACATTGAAATGGGGGTTTCACAAAGGCAAGCCCCTAAACAGCCCCAAAAAATTTCCTTGGTCTTATGTGCACAAGTATTGAACATATTCATTTGCTAGAGGCTTCATTACTTGGATTGTGTTGAGTACTTTTTTTATCCTCTTTAGTCTTATCATTTACTTTACCTTATTTTAGTTTTATTACTTTCTTTTATTTTCTTGTACTCTGGAAGTTCTTATTAATTGAATTTTTAGTATTCACTTTAGTTTTTCTCTAAGACACCCTCATTTTTGGTTAGTACATGACACCAACACACCTCTGGGACTCTAGTGCACCACACTGCTCTCCACATTTCATGGTTCTATCCTTGGTCAAAAAATTGCTAACTAGAAAACCTTTGTGACCTACTCTCTTTCGTTTTGGAGCTCCCACTTTGTTCCTTGAGGTAGTTTAGGGTAGTTAGTTCCTTGGAATTTTCTTGAGAATAAAGATACTTGTGACTAGTGAATCCTCCTTCTCTACATTTTGGTGAACCCCATTTTGTACTATCAAAATGATGCACTAGCCTTCAATTGACTTGTTTATGCATTTTTTATTATATTTAACTTATTTCTTTCAAAAATAATTTAATATCCTTTTTTATTAGTTCAATATCTAATTTTATTCAAAGTGTTAATGATGTTCCATTTCATGCATGTGATGTTGAGTTTTCCTTGCCTATGTCACTCTATATCTTTGATCCTTCTCATGAGATTCCCCCTACTTCAGAGGATATTTTGTTGCAATAAGATGAAATCATCGATACTTTCCTTAATATTACTCTACCTTCTCTTCATTCCAATGCACTCTCTTATAGAGATGATGCATTAGTGAATTATGAAGTTACCCTCACATCAGATCCTCCAAGGATGGATGTTGAGAATATTTATTTGAATGATTCATCTAGGAGTTTTAAGGAATCTATAAGTATAATATATGTCTTTGCTACCCCTAAAAGGCCTAAGAGACCCATCAATTATATGATTCTAGCTAGTCCTTCTCCTAAAATGATTTTTTCTATCAATGGTGTTCCATTTGATAGTGATTCTCTTGATATTTCTAAGGCTCCCTCTTATAGATAAGTAGCCCATACATATAATACTAGAAAGAATAAATTATGTTCTAATCAACCTATTTATTTACCACCTTCTCAACCAATTCTTCCTTTAGTACGTAAACCCATGAATAAAGCACTTGGTGATTACGATCTTTTCCAACAACTCTATGTTACTCCAGCTAATATCTAATTGTGGTACTTCCTTCAGTATGCTCTGATTTATCAAAGTATGCTTCAAGAAGCCTTGCAAAAGATTCTCTTTCCTTCTGCCACTAGGTCGATGGATGTTAATGTGTTGATAGCTCATATTTGTGTGAATTCACTGAATGATACGTTCTATCAACAAGAACTCCCACCTCTAGAAGTACAAAAGCAAGAAAATCCTCTAATGATTATAACTAAAATTAATAACATTAGCATTAGATGCACTCTTGTTGACACTGGTCTGATGCTAAACATATGTAGTATTGATCTATTGCCTAAAATTAAAATTGATTCATCTTCTCTTGCTAATTATTTCTTACGCATTCATGGATTTGACATTGTCAGTAGGAAAGCCCTAAGCACAATAGTATTTCCTTTGAGGTTGGGGCTTGATATCATACCCATCCTTGTATATTCTATGTTAGAAAAATTACCATACAATCTGCTTCTTGGTAGACTATGGATTGACACTATGGGTGCAGTCCCTCCTACCTTGCATAAAGCTATTAAGTTCATTCATAACAATCAAGTAGTCATAATCAAGGCTGACCCTAATGCCATACACTTATGTGAGATAGTAGCTACCAATTAGGATTTGGTTGTGCCTACTCTTGTCCCTTCGGTGTCTTCCAATGTGTTGATTTCTACTCTAATAGTACCTGCTACAAAGGATACTCTTGAGGTAGATGTCCTTGAAGAAGATACTTCAAAAGCAAGAAATTTTATGTTTTCTCCCTCTACCTCTTGTCAGAAGAATGCATGTCTTGGTGATGTTGGGGGTTCTCTAGAATTTACAAAATCTAATGTGTTGATGTCTACTTCAATAGTACTTTCTACAAAGGATACTCTTGAGGAAGATGTCCCTAAAGAAGATCCTTCTAAAGTAAGAAATATTAAGTTTTATCCTTCTACCTCTTCTCAAAAGAATGCATATCTTGGTGATGATTGGGGTTCTCTAGACTTTAAAAAATCCTACATTGGAGAATACAAAGCTGGCCCAATCCACTTAGACCTTGTGGTAATATCACCCAAACCTTCTATCAAAGATGTTTATTATTTTTCATTGTGGGATGACATGCATAACTATTGTAATGTTCTTAATGTTGATCCTCCCCCTTCTATGTAACATGATCATAGTTTTGTTAAAGAGGCTAATATTGGAAATCCTATCAAGAAGGTTGATGGTGATCCCATAGAGGAGTATACTCCCCATTGCTATAATAATGATATCTATGAATATCCTCCTCTTTCTCAAGATTTATAAACACATTATGGCCCTAGTTAGAAACTTGCCTCTAAATATGGCTATGGGCATAAAGGTTGTGGGCATAATGAACAAGGCATCTAGATCCCTATAGAATGTGTAGCTTGCAAGAATAATAAGGGGCTTGGTTTCTTGAATGAACAATCTAAGTGAAAACCATGCTTGAATTTTGACATGATTTTTGCTCCATCTCATGCTCTTAAATGGATTCATTCACCATTATCAGCTATCTTCATGTCTTCTTCTTGTGAGAAGTCAAATTTTTCTCCACGAGAGAAAGGGTTGCTTCTTTCTCCTCATTTTTTTTCTAAGTAGGAGAATATTTTGTTGAGGCTTCTCAAAGCCTGCTTGATTACTCTTCCTCTTCCCACACATAAGAAATCTCATAAACATGATAAAGAAAAACATTCTTTTTGTGCATATCATTAAGTGCTTGGCCATTCCATCAATGAATGTAAGGAATTGAAGGATAAAATAAAACTTCATGATTTTGGTTCCATCACACTCTCGTTTGTTGATGCACCTATATTTTCTTCACATGACAAGTGATATAGAGGATTTCCTCTATCCTCTCCATTATAATAATTTTCTCATGAAGCTCTCACACCTCCCTTCTATAGTATCTTACATGATTCTTCTCCCCTATATGCTAGGGGCAGTGATAACTTGTTTTGGAGATGTTCATCCTTCCTAAGGACCCCCTCTCTTCTCTCTATCTTTCAACTGGAGTGTTCCTTTGAATGGGCCCATTTGTATCTTGAAGGGTTCCCTTCTAAAGGAACTCTCTTTGAAACCTTCTCCTTTAGATGAATTAATTAGAATCTAGCTTAGGGGTAGCTTGACTAGACCTATATTTTCTATGGTTGTCCTGCAATGCAGCTTGCAATAGCCATAGGATCCTCTGATTAGTCTTGCTCTATAGTAATAAGAAGTTGTAGAGATCCTTTAAATTTAGCTTTCCTTGCAGGGCTGAGAACCTATGAGGATCAATTAGACTTTGCAGAGCGTTTCACATTTGGCTCCCTAGGATTGAGAACTTGTGATACCTCCTTTGCAAGACTAAGCACCTATAAAGTGCTTTGTATTTGTAGTATCGAGAACTTGTAGAGCCTTTTGTTCATATTTTGCGGGACCAAGAACCCTTGGAGCCAATTCTATAGGACTAAGCACCAACAAAGATTTTGTTCATCTTCCACAAGACTGAGCACCTATGATACTTTTGTTTAAATCTTTGTAGGACTGAGTACCTATGGAGCCATCTCTTACTTCTCTTCTCAATTGTGTATATTGAATGAGAAACCTAAATCTTGATTATATACCTCTTTCTCTCTTCAAAATTTGTTGATTCCCTCACTTTTGGGTGTATTCTTCTCTTGAAACAATCAATCCTTACATTCTTCTCCCCATTTAAGAATTCTTCTATATGTTATTTCCTAATTTTGGGACAATGCATGGTGTCAATACATACTTTTACATCGAGGTCTCTTTCACTTTGCAGACTAAAATCTTGTTAGTTTTTGGTCTATCTTTGTATTTGTGTTATCCATGTATATGTTCTAACCCCATGATGTAATGGATTTTTATATTCTAACATTGTTGTATTATGTATATTTTTCTTGTCTAATGCATTTTTTTGTAGGTCTTCAACCTGAGGGCATGCTTCATTGGTTCACAGAGCTATCTACTTCCTCTAGAGTATCCTTTTGGTATTATGATGTTATTTGTGTTTAGTAGATTTCCTTAAGTGTGCATATTAGTGTAGATTCATATGCTTACTAAAGTGGGGGCAAAGTATAATGTTGTAAAATTGCACCCCTTGCAATTTCACATACATTCTTGTATCAACTTTAGTTTCCACTCCCTTAGTATTCAAGTGTAGGCTCATTTTAGCCCCTGCATCAACCTTTTTCACTTCTCAAGATGCTCAAGACCCCTTTTCAACAGCTACCCTCATACGTCAAATTTGCATCAAACCTTGTTCTTTTCCCATTCTCATCATTTTGTAGCATGATGTGTCTGGAAACTAGCACATTGCATGAACGTTTGCACGTCGTGGTAGAGTACCATGAAATTTCAACTTTCAAATGATTGTTTCTGAGTTCCTTGTCACTTTTCAGCTACTTTTGTCAATGCTAATGGCTTGGGATGCCTTATAATGGCTCAATAAACTTCTTTTCCATCTTATTCTCTCTTTAAAAGCTATCTTTTCAGTCCATTTGGCCTTCTTCTTGGTAATTCTCTCTTGGAGATACTCTCTTTCTCTCTCACTCTTACTTGCACAACTCTCTACAACTTGTTGTAACAACACTCTCACGTTCTTACAAAAATCTTTGCAAGTCTCTTGGCTCTCACAACTTTTCCTTCTTTATCTCTCTCCTTGGATTCCTCAACCCTTGTAGGTGATACCTCTCTTATCTTGTGTTTTTGAGAATCTTGGAATTTCTCACATAGCTATCTATTCCATCTCTATTTTGTGATACGAGTTCTCATCCTTGAGTGGAGATTTCTTTTATCACTCTTACGCTCATTTCATTTATTCTTATTATTTCTCTTTATATATCTAGATATTCGTGGAGGTGGGAACACTGAAATAGGGGTTTAATAGAGGCAAGTCCCTAAACAACCCTAACATTTTTCCTTAGTCTTACATCTGCAGGTATTGAAGATATTCATTTTTTGGAGGCTTCATTACTTGGATTATTGTGAGAACTTTATTTATCCTCTTTAGTCTTATCATTTACTTTACCTTTTTTCAGTTCTATTACTCTTTGTTATTTTCCTATACTTTGGAAGTTCTTAGTAATGAGATTGTTAGTAGTCAATTTAGTTGTTCTTTAATAAATCCTCATTTTTGGTTCGTACGAGATGCCAACATGCCTCAGGGACTCCAATGCAAGGTGCTACCACAATAGTGTGTCTCACTTTTAAGATGTGTTGATTTTTCCTGAAATCATTGTTTAAAAAAAAACTAACGATTTAAGTCTTAAGAGGCTCTGGAATCTAAAGGGTTTTAATTTAAGAGGGATAGATAAGACCCCCTTAGATAAAACTCCCTTAGATAGAACTCCTCTAGTATCAAATCATACCCACAATGGAGTCTCCTTTGCACCTATCAACATGCTTGCAAAAAACCACTTTTTCTTTACCATTCGAGGGATTAAATAATGTAATTTAAAAATTATATTTTGTAAGATTGTAGCTTTCAAAATGATCTTTCCATCAAGTATAGTTTTGATATATTTTCATTTTATCATGTATTTAATTTTGATTTTTTATTAAACATAGGTTTTTCTCTAAACATCGAGCTCTTTGTTGTGCAAATGTGGAAAAATAGTAAACCATTGTATAAAAATTTCAAAAATACCCTTTCCCTAGGTATTGATGTCCTTTTTTACCAAAAAAATGGATTTTGATATATACACAAGAAGTTAGGTTGTATGAAACACATGCATGTCTACATTATAGGTACAATGAAATCAATTTTTTTTTTTTTAAATATACAACAAAAAATAATGAAAAAAATATCCTTTCCCTAGATATTGATGTTGAGAACCTATATGTCAAATATTAGGATTTAATCCTTAATAGAAAAAAAATTATGTTGTACGACACAAACATTACTTTTTGAAAATGTTGTTTTTTGTTTAAAACTAGTTATTAAAGAAGATGTTGAAAGATTCATGATTTATTTCAAAAAAAATGAAAAAATATATATTTAGAATCTACACATAAATTGCCACAAACCACTAGTTTACATCATCTTCAAAATTTTAATGGTTTAGCTACTATAGGTCTCAAAAGATGAATATTCACTTAAATTTTTTATGTAATTGGGAAAAAAGTGAGACATAGTATTATGATTTTACCTCGCGCCGCATTGTTGTTTGTATTCCATAGTTCTATCCTTGGCCAAAAACTTGCTAGTTTGTCCAGAAAACCTCTGTGACTTACTCTCTGGTTTTGGCACTCTCACTTTTTTCCTTGAGGTAGTTTAGGGTAGTTCACTCCCTGAGATTCTCTTGAGAAAAAATAGACTCATGAGTAGTGAATCCCCCTTCTCTATAGTTGCAAATTCCATGAGTTTGCAAACTTTGAAAAATTGCAATGAAGGGAGAAGAAATGAGTTAAAGTGTTAGTGAGTTCATAAGTTTGAGAGCTTACCAAAAGGCTCACATGGTTCTTAAGTTTGTAATAAAGTGTGAAAGTGTGATATGATTTTCCAAGTCAATGTAAGTGTGAATGATTAAGGAAGGAAATATAGAAACTTGTAAAATTTTAAGTTTTACTAAGTTCATGAGTTCACAAATTTATCGAAAGTGTGGTATTGGTTTGTTGGTTCTCTATTTTTCTGAAAATTTCACATTGAAAGAAAGAGAAAGAGAGGAAGAAAGATGATTGCAAAGTGAACAAGTTCTAAATGATGACAATTTTGTAAGTTTGTGAACCTACTAAAAATGTGACATATTTCATGAAAGGCAAACAAATTCAACATGAAAACTAATAGGGAAAATGTAGCGAATTTTAAATTTGCAAGGGTCAACCTATTGAGATGATTTTAAATGATGAGTGATAGATATAATGGAATTAGTTCCATTCACCTACTCCCACCTACCCCTAGGATGATCCTGAAATACCATTAATGTCTATATAATGCTCACCAATACCTAATCAAATTTGATTAGCATCAGTAAATAATTCTTTATTCATATTGAGATGGATTTAAAGAAGGAAAATGACACTCAACAAATATCATATTTATTATTTTTGAGCCCAATCATTGGTATACCATCATAAGTCAAGATTTCAATGGGTTTCTTGGGAAATTTTTGGTCCTTGCACTCAAATCAATGAACCATCAATTCTCAGAGGTATGACACATAATAAAATATGTTCTTTACATGTTTCCAAATGTCTACAAGCCTCAAGGGTACTACATAGAGCATTGATTATAAAAATTATGGCTAGGTCACAAGAGCTCTCTATATGTATCCATAGTGGATCAAACATTTTTTTTTAATTCTGGTGCTTTCCTCTAGGAGTATTAAGGATGCAATAGTCCCCATTGTTATGAGAGTCGAGAGCTTAAAGTTCCAAAAAATAGAGTAGAAGAGAAATAAATATTTGTGATATTTTTTTTATTGTTTAAAGTAAATGTATGCTTAAGCCTTATATTTAATAAAATATTGACATTTTTCCTCCTTCTATGGTTGTTAAACTATGTATTCACTAATTTTGAGTTATATTTTTTCGTTTTAGTCTCTTTCATGAATGATTCAACTTTATTGTATACATCTCACCCATTTTGTAACTAAATTATCTTCACATTTAACCTCTTAATGATGTTTTAATAGAAGTATAGTGCAATCCATTGTAAACTCTAAATATGATCTTATGGTTTTAAGGTAAGCTCAAACCCAACAAAGTCTTTTTGCATCACCACATTTATATTTTTGTTGCCATTCCTTCTCCCTTTTATCTTGTGAGCTATTAGCTTAGGAGTATGAATTAGTTTAATCTATGTTGATTTGGATCAACACTTGTACTTAGGCTTGGAAAGGAACTTGCCTTCTTTAGAGGTGTGATCTCAAGTTAGAAAGGTCCCACACTTGAGAGATCATTCCCATTGTGCCTCTAAATACTAAGCTAGGTTAAATATGTTAGAAATGAAGGTAAAGAGCTATAAAATGGAAAAATAATTTCAAATAAATATTAGATTTAACCCAATTCATAACCAATGGAGAATACAATACAATAGATCAACAACTCAATGAAATATAGAATAAAATAATTAAAACACATAACACCACGTTTACGTGGAGAAACCATTTCAAGAAAATCCACCAAAAAGAGAGACTTCTAAAGATCTGTAAATTATCCTTAAAATAGAGATTATATGCAATACTTCCTTTCTCCTCTTCAATCTTTAATCCTTCAACAACTACACAAATATTTTTCACTCTTGTTAATTACACCTCCATACTACCACCCTAAGGCCTATTTATATAGCATTTTTACCCCCTAAATGGGTATACAAGTTGTTTATCAAATCCCCATGCCTCCCTTGGATAAATCCAAGAATTTAATAAATAAGATAATGTAGGTTGAAACCACTTTACTAATATACCTAATTTGGACATTTGGTTGTTATGAGTTTCTAACCAGTCTGGGTGGCTATTGTTTATAATCACAAGTTGTTTTATCTTTAATAATAACCACCCAAAATGATAAAACAAGCTTATAACAACCCCATTATGAGGCTGAACACCCAAATCAACCTTATCCTCACATATTCCCTCCTAATAAAGTTTAAATCACTACCAATAAAATTTAATTACCAACCCTTGATAAAAAAATAGTTATCATACCAATAAAACTTAATTGTCATAACAATAAAACCATGATTGTAAAAATATTTACTATTGATAGTGAAACCTTCATCCCTTTTGAATGCCTTAAAAACAAAATTATAAGTAATTAAATACATAGGATTTAAAATGTTGATGACACCTTAATCCTAACATAGTAAGGGTGCACTTTTATGTGACAAAACGGTGACCCCACACTAGTGTGTTCCATTTTTTGGCCAAAGTGAGATATTGAAATAGATATTTTTCATCAATTTTTCACTTTTTGACATTGATACAACCTAAACCATTAAGAATTTAAAGATTATGTAATCTACTGATTTTTAAGATTTTGTTTATAGATTATAAATACATTTAAAAAGAAAATTAATAAATAATTTGTGATTTTTTTTTTTAACGTAATTTTAACGACTTGGTTAGGCTAACCATTACCACATAAAACTATTACAAATTATCCTCCTTTATCTTATATGTTTATGAAATGGTGGGTTATTTCTTCCATGTATCCTTCATATGATTCCACTTGCATGAATATAATTGAAAACCAATAGGTTATCAACTAATTAAACCTATGGCTAACACCTAATTTACACTTCTTCTATTGGTTGACCCTATGTAAAATTCATTACCTCTTTATTTATTTCTCTCCTATTATACTAGGTATTTTTCTATATTTTTTTCATTATTCTATTTGTCCCACAATTCCTATTTGTGAATTTACTAATCTTCCTACAAGGTATGTGTAGGATCATGATGGGCCAAAAAGTGGTGATATGTAAGTGATATGATGGCCCATGTGGTTGACGACTTTTTTTTTACCCAGAATTGATGAAATGAAAAGGGTTTTTAAAGAAGATTCTTAGCTTTCCACCAATATAAATTATGCTTTACTTTGAGTTTAATAAATAATTATTATTCCTTTTCTATTTGAATTATGACTAATGTCTTGATTGATAGGTTGATTGAAAAACATCTATAGCTTTCAAAGGGTATCACATTTTTTGAATTTGAAACATGTGTCACATTCTATGCTTCACATACTATAGTATTTAAAAATAATAATTGAATTTCATGAAGTTTTGACCAAGTTAAGTGTAATACCCCGCCACGCAACCCTAGAGGAAGTTTCAATTCACTAAACAAGCGTACAATTTTTTTTTAAAAAGAAGTGAATTAAACCCACATGTTCAACTAAATTAACAACATCCCCTAGGGTTACATAACTGAGATTACTTAAAACCCCAATAACATACATCAACTAGAATACATTGAAAGTAAATAACACAAGTAATAACATTCAACATCATAGAAAGAAACGAGATATGATAAAGCATTCATTTACATAAATCAATTACAAAGGATCTATTACAATCCTCATTCCCGGAATGAGTACAAATACATAAGTCTGATTATTACAAGGTCCACCTCATACACAACAGGGGTAAAACAATATCATTACATTATGAGATACAAAATACAAGAATCCAAAAGGTAGATAAGTGAGATGTCCATCAAGAAGTCTCGCCACCAAGTACTGAAGATCAAGGGGACCCAACGGTTATGGTGCATGTTCCACCCAACTATGTGGTACCCGAAGGACCACCCCCCATGCTAGGAGATAGTAATCAAGTAACATGGATGAGAAACCTACCACCTCAAACCAAAGGCAGACTCATACTGATACAAACTGACTCAACCACACATATGCACAATAAAGTCAAAACTCTAATCATGGTTACATTGCTTCCAGACATAATATAATCAAGTGTGCTAAAGAAAACATACGCACAACAAAACACGGTGTTATCCTAGACAGAGTGTCATCGCAAGGTTTCTCATGAGATATCCTTTGGGCATTCTTCATAGGCTCCAAAAATCCTGGTGACCTCAACCGAATCCCGACACTCATACTAACTCAAGCGGAATCAACTACCTCTCATAGGGACGAGATAGTGATCTTGCCATTCCAGGCCTTCTCACCCACCCCAAGTCTAAACAAACCCTTGTGCCTGTGAGTGAGGTTAACTTATCTTGGTTATTGTGAACTACATCCTAATATGCTAAGTATATTTACTTTAGTTCTCAGTTGTTAAAATCACTTCTGAAGGTTTCCCGGTTTACCTCTTTGGGCTCCGGCCCCTAACAAAAGCCACTCTTCTAATTGGATAACACACTACAAAACTAACTCCAAGGGTTACTCAAGTGCTACAGAATTGAACCAATAAACTCTCTCCAATCCTAGGAGGCAACACAAAGGAATCCACTCCAATACTAGGAGGACACAAGATAATTGTAACACTACCCAAGGGAAATCAAAGCAATCTTTCAACAAGGGAATGACCCACGTTTAACTGGAAGACTTCACAACCCAACTTCTCAACAATCATTCACAAATTATTCATTAAAAGATACATCGATGAACTCATGCATTGGAAATGAAAATACTACTTTTGGTTATTCTAAAACCATGTTCCTAATCTAATGCTCTTCGCAGCAAAGTAAAATAATTCATTCAAGGCTTTACATCAACCAATCAATATTTTATTAAATACGTAATCTCTACAACTAAATCAAATCCTGAGCAATAATGAGTTCGACTATAGTTAAATGTCTAAGTTGTTGAATGCTCTCATGTTTAGCAAGGTATAAAATACACACATTTACAAGAAAAACACCTCATAATAATATGCACTATTAAAATCAATATTTCTTCTTGATCCAGTAAATCGATTATACAAGAATAACTTTAAATAAAATTACATAAACAATATATATATATATATAATAATTACATACTATATATATATATATATAATATAATACATATGATATATATATATAATAAATATTATATATATAAAATAAACCAAATCGAAATTAAAATAAAATTTAAAAATGAATTTAAATAAACAAAATCAAATAAAAAAATAAATAAAATGAAATTTAAAACGAAATTTGAAATAACAAAAAAAAAAAAATTAAAAGAAAAACAAAGTACGCGGGTCTGGACGGTACCTCGTCCGACGGATGGTACCGCCGGTACCCGCGGACTGTCCGTAGACTGTTGACGCCTGCGCGACTGTACTCTATGTACAGCGGCCGACAATAGAGTAAGGAGGGGGCCGCAGTCCTCATTGGACAGTGCGTCCCCCATACGGGTGGCGCACTGCCCAGTGGGTACTGCGTACCCACTGTGCATTCAATAAAAAGGTGGGGGGCCGAACCCCCCCACAAACAACAAAAATTTTATTAACATAAAAATTTCCACATAGAATAAATTCGTACGCAGGGTACGATTTATCTCAGGTCCGTACGCGGCCAACAGAATAATATAACATAGTAAAAATAAAAGGGTTTATATATATGATAATGTAAATTATATATATCATATTCATAATATGGTATATGTAATGTATATTATCATATATATATAAAAAAATTTCCAGAATTTCTTCAACTAGTGAAATCGAAGAAAAAAAAGTTAACAACCAGAAACTAAATTTTGCAACATTGAAACTTTTCAAAACAAAGATTAAATTCAGAATAACAAATGAAACCATTCCCTTTTCTTTGTATTTTCAAAAATTCTAAACACAAGAAGATTGATACAGTGATCTAGGTTTTTTTTCCACCATTTTTCTAAAAGGGTTTGCATTTTAAAAACAATTAAATCTGAATATCAAACTATAGAAGTTTAACCTAGGGTTTCAAGAAAATTTCCCCATTTACAAAACTCTTATCATTTAAACAAAATAGATTAAACTAGAAACAATAACACAAGGAAATAAAAGAAAACCTGGTTATTTGCAGCCACCAAATTCCTTGATGCAGAATTTTCCTTTGAACCCTTCACAATTTCTCTTCCCATAATGCAAAGAATTTCCAGCAAGCTTCTATCCAATAGCTCCACCTTCTTCACAAAATTTTTCTCCCCTTTCAATTTAATTCCTCAAACAAAAAATAATTCTCTAAACTTTCATAAAAATTTCTCCAACAAATTTCCTGCCTGTCAAAAAATGAAGCAAGAAGAATCCCCAAATTTTTCTGCCCTAAACTTATAAAACAACATTTCCAAAATAACCTAATATAACCCTAATTCACTTTCAAATGCAAAAGTTGAATTTACAAGTTAATTTCATTTTCTCCTTTATTTGAAAAGGCCCTAATTTGACTTTAAAGTAAAATTTCAATTTCTCAAATTCCCTTTTTGATTTAAATTAATTTAACAATCAAATACACCTACTTAATTATTATTAAATTATCTAATAACTAAATCCAATCCCTTGAGATTTAAATTTAATTAAATAAATAATTTAACTTTAATTAACTTACTCATAATTATTTATTAATTAAATTTAATCCCTTGAGATTTAAATCTAATTAAATAAATATTTTAACTAAACTAACACACTTTCAATTATTTAATAATTAAATTCAATTCCATGAGATTTAAATTTAATAAATAAATTAATTCAACTTTAATAGACCTACTTACAATTATTTAATAATTAAATTTAATCCCTTGAGATTTAAATTTAATTAAATAAATAATTTAAGTTTAATTTCCATAATCAATTTAAATATAACCAATGAGCATAATATAAAAATACTATAAAATAAACATTTCTCCCAGCCAATGCAATTTTCAAAAGATCAATTTAAAGGGTTAACACATTTCAAAACATTACAAAAACATCCAATAAGATACAATATAACTCAATCATCAGAACTGACGACACACTAAGGCTAGGGTGTAGACCTGACACATGTTACCAAGTTACTATCTCCCATTCAACTTAACCGTTGGATCGACACGCTCAAACTTGTGGAACCAGGTGGAGTCGATGTCATGTACCTGCAACCTGTAATCAAATAATCAACATAATATATGTAGTATATAATTCACACCGTGAAGAAGAAATCTCGGATTCGCAGGGCACTCACAAGCGAGTGATGCGAACCCGTCTCCTTCACCAATACACTCATCACAGACTGACACTACGTCATAACAATATTCACATAAATAATCACATGATAATTCTACTGTCAGTATTCATTCATCAAAGCATGTAAAATCAAATCAGATAATCACATCACATAATAATAGTTGTCGCTCAAGAGTAGCGATCAAAACATCATAATAAAAAAATGTGTCCAGTATCAAAGTAGCTGCAATCCAAGCAAAGCATAAAACAACATGAAATGAGAAGCAAAACGGAGGGGTATTACATTAAGGTGGTAAGACGTATGCGTTTTTATATTTTTTAAAATTTGTAATAAAAAATCATAATTAATTATTTACTTGGAAACAAATTACAAAAAAATATGCATCACATCGGAACAAGAGTCATATAATTGTATCTAAAATATTATAAAAAAATATTATCATTTTATTGTGGTTAGGGTGGTCAGACAGACACCTGCTTTTTATTTTTTCCCTAAAATTCAAGTACTACTGCATTGAAATTTCAAATTTTCACCAAATAGATTTTTTTAAAATAAAAATAAACCTAGTAGTTTATAAACTACATTCAATTTTCAACAGATTCTATTCTTACATATTTTTGAAATAATATAGTTAAATTATTCAAATTTTTACGTCAAGTTGCCTAACTCTGATTTTTCTAAATTTTATTGCCACTTAAGGGCATGTTTTTTCCATGATGATCCTACACATGCCCTACATCCTCCTTACTTTATAGATTTGGATTCCTCTATCATGAGTTGTCTTCCTTATGTAGTCTTTATTTATACATTCCTCTATAGAATATTTTATGTTTAATGAAATTTCTTAAGTCATCTTTTCCCTTTTTTCATGTTGAACCACACATGTTAGGATTTTTTTAATTCTATTTATCTTAAATCCTACCTCTTCCATTGTATTGTTATCCTATGCTTATTGGGGATGATGATATAAATAACAATCATGGTGCCTTACCACCTCTAGATACCTAAAAATGTCAATTATCCTTGTCAATTCTTTCATCTATATTGATCAAATATTTTTTTATTATTTAATTAAGCAAATATCCCATTTTTTCATCTATAATAATTAAATAATTTTTAATTATTTTATTATCTTAATCTTTTTATCATATCTAGATAATAATTAATTAATTTTTAATTATTTAATTAATTTATCTTTTATCATTTTACCTCCTACATTAATTAAAATCAAATTCAAATTATTTGTGGTCCACTTTAAGTAAATAATTTTCATAAATTATTTAATTAGCTAACACTCCTCTAAATAATTAAAATACTTTATTTAAATTTGTTTTATCTTTCCCTCAAAAATTAATAAATCAAACTAATATTTTATTTATTTCTCTAGCTATATATTTTGAACTAAATAAATAAATTTATTTAATTCTTTCAACTATCCTACTTCGTTAATTCATATTATAGCACGTACCCTATCTAAATTTTTCTTATCCATTTATCTTTCCAATTAATCTCCACTATTGATCAAATATAAAGTGAAATATATAAATAAAACTTTTACTCATTCATATCCCCTAGCCTGCATTATAATCAAGAATACATTATTATCAAGCAACCAAGCTATCATTATCAAGTATTATCAAGCAAGAGTATCATATATCTACTATCTTTGAGAAAATATCATTCTCTTGGCTATCATACTATTATTGTGTTGTCATGGTTATGCTATTTTGGAGAGAAACCCAGATATCAAGCATTCAAGCTACTATCAAAGAAATTATGGAGCAAATCAATATTTATTTCCTCTAGTATACAAATGTTTATTATTTTATTTTGTGCATATATCTTAAGCTTTTTTAAGTGATTGTTGAGAGGGAATTTGGTACTTGCATTGCATTGTTCCTATTTTTCATAATTCACATTTTTATCATTCACACCACCTATTATATTTTATTGACTCACTATACACAAATCCCTTTGTGTAGTGCATGTTACTATATGATTTTATTTTTTCTACTCCTTACTCTTACATTTCATTCCAATCATTCCAAGATGCACTATTCCAACATTGTCTCTTAAGAGATTTGAGAGAAAGACTAACAAAATGTGATAGAGTATTTCTTAGAGTTTGTGATACGTGGGAATATTTTGTCTAGATATATAGGTGGAGATACGGTCCCTCCACTTTAACCTCTCTCAATTCTATTCAACTTGACACCATTTGACTATGTTAAGAATGAACACTTTCTTGCAAAAATAATCAATGAAGAGTAGTGAAAATGTGGCAAGAAGCATATTTTGCATTTTATGAATTATGGGGCTAAATTGAATACACCATAAATTATAACTCATCCCACTATACCATGAATTATAGCTAAATTCATAGTTCCATCCCATCTATTAATCCTTCTATCCCTTCTTCCATTTCACCAATACCATTTTAAATTCCTTTAATGCCATCCCAGCCTATATCAACACACCATGTACTTATTTCACCTAATGTACTCAATAGCCTTCATCATACATCATTCAACCACACCCTTCATAAATATCGTAATCATCCTCTTGTTACATTCCTCAAGCCTTTACCTCTTACATACTACACTTTTTCACTACTTACATCCCTCAAACATTTCATATAGCCACCCTTTCATACTCCAAACAACCCAACAAAATTTCACTTCCTATCTTTGTTCTTTCCAATACATTACACCACCATCCAACCCATAACATATCAACCCTCAACCTAATATCTAATATGCTACACATCCAAGTGTGCCTACCAATATGACATGACAATTAGTAGGCACCACTAGGCTGCAATGTCAAATTTGATCATCAAGAATGAGAAAAAAATAAAATTTCCCTTAATAACTTATAGTGGGAACAAAAAAAAAATATTATAAATTTAAAGATTTATGTTTTAACCCATTTTATTGATCCATATGGGTGAGTGCAGGATCATGGGGGTCCAAAAAGTGGCGATATGACACAAAAGTTGCTGACGACTTTTTTTAATCCAAATTTGATGAAATGAAAAGGGTTTATTGAGAAAATTTTCAGTTTTCCACCAATATAAGATATGTCTTATTTTGAATTAAATAGATAATTATTATTGATTTTCTACATGCATTTTGACTAAAGTCCTGATTGATAGGCTAATTAAAAAACATCTATAATTATTAAATTATTTCACATTTTTTGAATTCAAAAGATATGAAACATTCTATGTTTCCCATACTATAGGATAAAAAATGAAAAATTGAATTTCATAAATTTTTTACCAAGTTATGGTTTTTAGAGAAACGTTTTAATATTTTAAAAAAAATCATAACTAATTATTTACTTGCAAAAAAATTACAAAAAAATGTGACACATTTGGGCATGTGTCCTCTACTTATATTAAAAGTTTTAAATTTTTATTTTTTTCTTGTACTTAGGTTGGTTAGATGTACACCTGATTTTTTTATTTTTTCCTGAAATATTAGTACTACTACATTGAAATTTTAAATTTTCATCATATAGGCTTTTTTTTTTTCCAAAAAAGGACTAGTATCTTAGAAACTACATTCTATTTTCTACAAGTTTTGTTCTTACATATTTTCCAAATTATGTTAACAACTTATTCATTTTTTTATGTCAAGCTTCCTAACTCTATTTTTCTAAATTTTCATGGCCACTTAAGGGCCTAGTTTGGACCCCCATGATCCTGCACTGATTCATATCAATGGTACCTTTCCCACAACATTTAGAAATACTAAAGGTTGAAAAATACAAAGGGAAGGGTGACCCTCGAGATCAATTTTAGGAATTATTTATAGTATACCAAGAGGTTTCATACAATGATCAATATCTCCTTCATTTGTTACCTTGTAGCTTGGGTAGACAAGACTTATAATGGTTCGTGCACCTTCCCCAAGGTTCTATATCAACCTTTTCAAACATATCTAATTTTTTTAAATCACTCATTTATCTTATAAATTTGAACATGAGATTGCCATGCTAAACAATGTAATGGTGTGAGCTTTGCAACATATTTATACTAATAGAGAGGAATCACTAGTCACCTTCCTTGGTTCATGCTTGAGAATCAACTCATCAATATTTTCATCCAAGAATTAAATCAAGAGATGTCATTTCACCTTAAAGTACATTATGCATCAAATTTTGATGAGATAGTAGAAAAGAGGTAACTACTAAAAATCCCCTTATAGAAAAAGGCTTAGTCAAGATCTATAAAGATAATAATAATAATAAATCCAACAACATGCAATGGTTTTGGGTCAAAAAATAATTTTGTGAGTGATGGAGTCATTGATAAAAATATTTGCAAGTAATGAACACATCAAATACTAATTAGTATGCAACCACACCTTGTGACACCAACATAATTTCAATCCCTCAAGGTTGAAACCAAAACAAAACCCCCAAAATAATATCAAAAGAAAATTTACCACCCTTTGGGAACCAATGGATGTTGTGTTTAAGAAACTCGTATAAGAAAACATGGTCATATTGCCAATGCCACAACCTTCTGATGAATCAAAAATGCAAAAATCCTACTATAAAAAAATGAATATTATCATTGCCATAGGATTAAAGGAAATGCCACAAATAAATAGATGAATTTGTTCAAAAAGTTATATCCAAGATCTCATTGATCATGGAGATGTAGAGATAGATGGAACTTCATCCTCCTCACTTAATGATAAACTAGGAATATATGAAAATCTACTCCCAAAACATTCCTAAGATAATTCATCTTCATCCACTAACCCAAACCAAGGAAATATCCAAAATAATGGCAGTAGTCATGTTAGTTACAATAAAGTCCCCCATGACTATGATAATGTTATGGGGTGTATATTTCATGTTCTCTCTCAAGTTGTAACCATTAAAATTAAAGCTAGTAGCCTCAAGTGTGTTGTCACCACTAGGCATGGTAGGGTTACTATCTCAAGGCCATCCACTTCATCCTCTCAAAGCTCCCAATATAATCTCTTAGAACATATTGGGAAAATTTTGATGTAAATATTCATCCTAGAAATTCTCAAATCATCCCATATCCATAGGGAAATATTGGATTGAGCCTTCTAATATAATCATGAGTTCCTAATGACATCGACCCTAAGAAATTACAAGAAATTATGCCCCACCACTCCACCACCTATCAACTTTCATGTAGGAAAAATGGCATGCCTCAAATCAATCCATCTCATAATAAATCTTTACATGTTTAATTCCTAATAGAAAAACATAATTTAAACCAAATATTGCTTGATAATGGATTTGCCTTAAATTTATGTACCTTCAAGTTCATTAAATAGTTGGATATTTAGCTATGAATTTAGAGTCTCAAGTCATCACCATAAAAGCATATGGCAATGCATAGTAAGATTCTTAGGGTACTATATGTCTACCTATACAAGTGGGCCCAACCTTGCAATACACTACATGTCATGCAAGTTGTTCCATCCACATACCACCAATGCGTTAAATTCCCCCACAACACAATTAAAGCCATAATTTATTAATGATAACTTTAATAAACCTTCCTTGAAAAATATATTAAATATTAGTGAATCTTTTAGTTTTTTACAAAATATATTAATTTCTATTGGCTAATCTTTCCTTTTTTTTGAAAAAAATAATTTTACTAGCGATTTTTTTAAATCACTAGAAATTTATAGAAAATCTTGGTGAATCTTGATGAAAAGTAGGAAAATGCGTTAATTACCATGATGAATCCTTCCTTTTTAAGAAAATTAAATTCCTTTGGAAAATTTAGGGCCTTAGAGTGATCTTGATTGACTAGTTTAAGGTGTAGCTCTTGTGTCTATAATTCCTTAATATTTTATATCAAATATTGAATATTTAGAATAAACCCTAAATTATTTTTCACCACAATTTATTTTATTTTTAATCTAATGGTTTGTGTTTTAATTTAAGCCCCATGGGCATTGGAGCTCTATGATTATAGTTTCACCCACTAAATTTAACCCCAATCATTAGATTATAAATCTTCAACAACCCAAATACAATTTTGGGCTTGATGGGCATTAGAGCTTTGTGGGTACATTTTAACCCATGGAATACAACCCCAAACATTAAATTTTCAATAAAATTAGTGATAGTGATTAAAAATTTATAATATGGAAATAAAGTAGATGATAATTCTATAATATTATCAAGGCTAATTAATTTATTTTTCTATTATACCTTATAAAATTTAGGTGAATATGATCTAATTAGGTATCAAATATTATGGAAATTTTTTGAGTTTAAAAGTTTAATAAAATAAAAATTGTGGAAAATTAAGTAGGATTGAAATAATTTTTTTATAAAAATGTTGCAATTCAAGTTTCCTTACAACTTGTATAATTAGCCAAATCTTGATTCCCCAATTTCAAATAGTAGCCACTAAAATTCACTATAACTTATGCTGCTCCTCATCCCTTTTAGTATTCTCGATCTTTAGAAGCTTCTTATCATTATTATTATCATTGTCCAAGTATTGATGTTTTGAATTATAATGAAAATTAGATTTCATCCTATATCAAACCTAATGCTTTAAATCCTCCTCTTCCACTCCATCTACCATTCCTAATCCTAGGATCCCTAAGGTCATGATCACTAGAAAAGTTTGTGGAGAATATGAGTTGCATGGTTCCTTTCACATTAGCATGACACATCTTTCTCCTCATTCAATGTATGGTCGATCCTCTTGACAAAAGTCTCAAAATGCATCAAGAATGAAGGAGCATGGATACATCACCTTTCAATCACTAGGAACATTAGAAGATGTGAAAATTAAAGAATACATAAATCAATGGCTATACAAGGAAGAATCAATAATAGAAGATGATATTCTTGAGTAAAAGTGTGAGATTTTTTTTAATTCTTCATATGGGTCAAAACATGAATTATCAAGAAAAAGGATTAGGCCTCAATGATCAAGGAATTTGGCAACCCAATAGTCCTCCAACTAATCTCAATCAAAGAGGATTCAGATATATACCTGTAATGGAATGAATGTGCACCATAAGTAAATTCCCCATTTAATTTCCCCTACTTTAGAAAATATAAACTCAATTCAATGTTAAATTCACTATTGCCACCTAGTTGTGTCTTTTTGCATTGATGGAGGATTTTTTGTCGGGGACGCATGTGCCACACGGACGTCCACACACCATGCTTCCATCTTGATAGGATTCCTACCCCTAGGATATGTAGAGACATTACATTTTACATTAGCTATAAATATTGATGTTCCCTACCTCCCTTTACTAATTAAATTCAACCTCTTGCCTCCATTTTGTTCATTCAAACTCGATTCATTCCAGCTTCTTTACTCTTTCTTCATTCTTGCATGCTTTTTCTCACACTCTAACACTTCATCCTCACACTCTTGATTCACTCTACATCATTTTTCTTCTTGTTGTAAGCTCCTCATTTGGCTCCAACAACGTACTCTCGTTGCAACACCACTCTCATTGCAAGATCATCAAGCTTTAACTTCTCTACGTGGTGATGTCACTCTATTCCTTCCACTATTGGCCTTAAGATCTCATAGTTGGGAAGGTATCTTTGTGTCTTTCTATTTGGTTGCATCATCATGCTTATTGGATAGCATTTTAGTTGTCTTTACTTTCTATCTAGTTGTAATATTTCCTTTCTACTTTCTTTACTGATTTCCATATCTTGTGTCACCTTGGCTATCCATGGAGGTGGGAACACCAAAATAGGGGTTTGAATGAGGTAGACCTCAAACAAAGCCCAACATTTTTCTCATTTTCATGTGTGTAGGTATGTTCATTTGGAGCTAATTGAAGAATAAATTAGTGGGAAGTATGGTACCTCTTTTCTATCCTCTCTTTTTCATTTCTAGAATAGTTCATTTCAAGTAATTTCCTTTCAAGTACTTTATTTTCTACATTTTTCATACTTTCTATCAAATAGAAAAACATAACCAATCAGATAGTTAGTAGGCTAACATTGTTTTCAATTTTCTTTGTAGATCTCTGTTCATATAGGACACCAATGCATCCCTAAGATGCCAGTGTGCCACACTAGAGTTTGAGATCTGCACAACCCTCCTTAGATAGTGACTTGTCTGGGAAACAGACTAAAAATTCTATAGTTAGCTCTTTTGGTTCTATAAACACCTAGTTTTAGTATAAGGATAGTGGTGTGCTACTTGGTTTTCCTTTTCAACCTTAATATTTCATCTTTTCAAACCTATTTAATCAACCTAAGGTAGTTTAGGGAAATTAGGTCCTTAGGATTCTTCTGTGACCTAGAGTTCCATGGGTAATAGACCCCCTCTTCTATATTTTTGGTGAACCTAACATGAATATATTTGTTTGGTTTCTTAGTATCAATGAACCTTCTCTCATGTACTACATGTGTTGTAGATTCATGTGTTGTTGGGTGTGTATCATTACAACCCAATCTATGACCCCTAGTTGTGTAGATCGAAGGGTTCTTGAATATTTGGAAGAGGAATTTAGATAGGTATATATTTAATATCTCATTCCTTTGGGTCCTCTGAGTTCGTGCCATTAGGATACATGAATATGGTCTCATTCTGACATATTATTCCTACCTAGTCTATAGGTGCATCACCTGGCATAACATTTACCTTGTAGGACTTGCCTCTGAATAAGGAGCCTTCTTCATTGTACATTCCCACTTGTATCAATGGAAAAATTGTGACTAGTGTCCTAGTTAACCCTACAAGCCAAGTGAATGTTATAATTGAAGAATCAAAGGATATTATCTATACACATGATGAAATATCATTAACTCCTATTGCATCTATTTCTATTTTGGTCTTTGTAGGACCCAAGGCCATTGGTTATTATTTTATCATAATCTCAGAGTTAGACCTAGTATTCATAGTGAGGCTAGGCATCCCCTAGTTGGTCTCCATGAATGGCATTGCTTCAGTGGTTCATAAGTGTCTCAAATTATTACACGAGGGCTATGTGCATGTAGAAAATGGCACCATTTATATGCCACTAGTGTCGCATGGGGAATTTTCATTGGACCATTTTTGACATGTTCTAGTTAGACCTCTCCCTCCTATGGGGTTTTCTATATCGTATTCATGCTAATTATAAGACTAGGGGTAAGGTGCCCAAAATTAGCTATCTAGTTTCACCCTATGCTATCTCTATTATAGGTTCTATGATTGTGCAACAACAAGCTACCTCCTCCTCCAAGAAAAAGGGGAAGGGGAAGCTTGCTTGCACCCAAGGGACTTTTTTATTCTATGTCCTCTACTGCATCTTCTTTTTCTTCTCACCCTGATGTGTAATTTTAAGCTCTTAATCCCATGCCGCTCATGGGAAGCCCAATGGTGCTTGCTTGGAAGAAAGCTATGCATTAGTTTTCAAACTTCTTGTCTTGTCCAAGGTTCCTAGACCCATTGTCTACAACAAGGGAAAAAGGTCATCATGGGGCACTCCTATGTCTCAACCTCCACAACCTCCTACCGTTCTTCCTCCTACCCCTCCAATACTGAATGGGGAGAGGCCCTCTACCAAGGTGTTTATTTCTACTTATCCACCTACTGCTATCTTTTCTCCTATGGTATCTACTCATTCCCTCGTCTAAGAGGGCATCCTTCCATCGACCACGGTTGTGGAGGACACTCCTTTGGCAAAATAATAACCTCCCATTTCTTCTAAGGTTGGAACTTTTAGTGATAGGATCTAATGTAATCAACTTGTGCATGAGTGCAAGTGTAGGAGAAAATATTTTTCCATCGAACA
Source organism: Sequoiadendron giganteum (assembly GCA_007115665.2). Classification (NCBI taxonomy): domain Eukaryota; kingdom Viridiplantae; phylum Streptophyta; class Pinopsida; order Cupressales; family Cupressaceae; genus Sequoiadendron; species Sequoiadendron giganteum. The sequence goes on from CM021102.1 coordinate 190,591,876, forward strand.
AGATACCTTCTAGAAGATAGAGGAGGAGCAAGTAGCTCCTATTTCTACATCTCCTTCTCCTATTTATCTTCCCTTTTCTCCTTCTGGCTTAGTTCCAATCACCTCCATTCAGATTCTAGCTCCCCCGATGGATGTTGATGATCCTCACCCCAAAAGGATGAAGGTATTCATCACTCCTTCGATGGAGCCTCCTCTTTTGATGTTCCTCCTATACATCCTTCCCTTTTCTTAGCCTATAAACATTTTGAACACAATGATGGTGTTTGTTGTGTCTCTTTCTAATCCCTCCTCTACCTGTACTTCTTCCATGGGGATCCAACATCCTCCACTAAAGTGCAATGTGGAGGATGACCTCATTTCGAGTGGTGGTTAGAGGAAGGGCTCACCTTCTTTGGTTGCTAGTCCTATTTTGTCTTGTGTCATCCTTGTGATGAAGGTAGCCCCTATTTCCCTTGAGTTTGTTACTTACCCTCTTGATGAGGTCAACAGTGGATCTTAGGTGCCTCCTTCTTCTCCCACCCAGTTAAAACATGGAACTTTGGTGAAGTGCATGATTAAATTGGGGGATGATGTCCTAGCTTTTTCCACAATATTTACTAGATCAATGACCTTCACCTCATAAGAGTTTAAAAAAGAAGACCTTGAGGGGCCTTCTTCCTTGGCCCTTGTTCTAGGAGATTTAGAGGGTACTGCCCTTGTTATCCCACATTTTTAGGCCCATCCTCCCTCCCCCTATAATGATCTAGATTGGGAGCAAGATGACCTCTTGGTTGATAAAGAGTAGGGTGGTACCTCTTCTTTATTTGTAAATTAGATTTGTGTGTGTGCTTGTGCTCCCCTATGCTTGTTTTTTTGTGTTTGTTATCCTGCCTAGAGGACCCTTGCTACCATTGTAGGTTCTTGGATATAGGCCTTGAAAATATATGTAAACTTCTTCTATGTGTTTAATCATTCTTCTATATGTTGTAAATTTTCTTTTCGACAATTGGAGATGATACAAAGAATTAGGGGCTTTTAGGCCCTCTTCCATGTTGACCCAATTTTTATTTTTATTCTCTCTTCATGTGCACTTCTTCACGATGTAGAAAATTTTGGGATTGATATTTTTTCGTTCAAACATCATGTGCTACCTATTTATATATATGAACAGATCTGACTCTGAACTCCCATATCCTCCTCTCTCTAAATTTATTCATTTCTATTTTTCTCTCATTTTCTTTATCTCTATTTATCTCTCTCTATATTCTCTGTGATGTTGGGGTTCTTATATGTTTTCCCTCATGTGCATGAAAAAATTCCATGCTTACATCTCACTATGTCTCATAGGACAAGACATCTCTGCCTCTTCTTTCTCTCCTTAGGATGCTACATGCCCCTTTATGTAATATGAACCATCTTAAGGGGGGGCTACCATGCTTTTCTGATTTTGAATAAGGTGAATTTCGTGGCCAATGAGTCCTATACTGAGAATTTTTCATTTTCCAAATGACGCATTCTTCAATAAGGACCCCTTAGTGAAATTTTTCTTTTAGAAACGAATTTGTAATGAAAGAATCTAAAAAAAATCCTTCGAAAAGGAGTACTTTTATAATGAAGAAGTTTGAAAACTTGTTTTTGAGAAGGAGCATTTTTTCTACCAGATTCCTTGATGAAAGGTATTTTTCAAAAGGATTCCATGATGATAGAATCATTTATAGAAAATGTCATGTCCTTCAAATCAGAGTTTCCCTTTGAGTGGGCCCATTTGTTGTCTTAAGAGGTTCTCAAGGGCTCTTTGAAAAATTCTCCTTCAATTGCATGCTATGTGATGTGATTATCTATCTTGATTTTTTTCCTAACATGTTTTATCTGCAGCTTAACATGTTACTTTTCAGGATCGATAACCTTTAAAGCTTTTTTATAATCAAGCTTTCCTAGCAAGATTGAGCACCTTGTCAAGCTTTCTATATAGGATAGAGAACCTATAAGGATCTTTCATATCAAATTCTACAAGATTGAGAACCTATAGAAGCCTTTCATACAAATCTCTACATGACCAAGAACCAATAAAGCTTATGTCAAACTCTGTAGGATTGAGTACCTATGGAGCCATCTCTCTCTCTTTCATGTCAAGGTTGCCCAAAGAGATCGAGAACCTATGGAGTTGCCTCCTTTATGTCTAGGTGTGTTAGATCAAAGATGTTTTTCCTCGATGGTTAAGGTATATTCTCTTCAATCTCTTTCTACTTTACCTCACATCCACATTGACACTTATGCTCACTAAAGTGGGGGAAAATGTAATGGCATGAATTTGCACCTTAGGAAAATTCCCCATTTAAGTTCCCCTACCTTAGAAAATGTAAACTCGATGATGTAAAACTCACCGCTACCACCTTGTCCCTTCTACTTGGCCACATCTTTTTATGTCAGTGGAGGAATTTTTTTGGGGATGTCTGTGCCCCACATGGACGTCTACTTGCCATGCTACCATCCTGCCAAGATTCCTTCCCCTAAGATCTATAAATGCGTTGAATTTTCCATTGACTATGAAGAGTAACATTCCTTGCATCCCTTGACTGATAAAATTCAACCTCTTCCCTCCAGTTTGTTCATTCAAACTCAATTTATTCCAACTTCTTCACTCTTGCTTCATTCTTGCATGCTTTTTATCACACTCTAACACTTCACTCACACTCTTGCTTCACTCTACACCATTGTTCTTCTTGCTGCAAGATCCTCATTTTTCTCCAATAGTTTACTCTCATTGCAACACCACTCTCATTATAGGATCATCAAGGTTAAACTTCTCTACATGGTGGTGTCACTCTTTTCCTTCCGCTATTGGACTTGAGAGCTCATAGTTGGGAAGGTATCTTTGTGTGTTTCTATTTGGTTAAATAAACGTGCTTATTGGATTAAATTTTAGTTGTCTTTGATTTCTATCTAGTTGTATTATTTCCATTCCTCTTTCTTTATCAATTTCCATATATTGTGGCCTCTTGGTTGTCTATGGAGGTGGGAACACCAAAATGGGGGTCTGACTAAGGCAGAATTAAAACACAACCCAACATTTTTCTCGTTTACATGTGTGTAGGCATGTTTGTGTGTAGCTAATTGAAGAATCGAGTTGTGGGAAGTATGGTACCTCTTTTCCATCCTCTCTTTTTCATTTCTAGAATAGTTTATTTCGAGTAGTTTCATTTGAAGTACCATTATTTCTACATTTTGTGTACTTTCTTTCAAATAGAAAAACATAACCAATTAGATAGTTAGTAGGCTCACACTATTTCTATTTTCTTTCAAAACCTATATCCATATAGGATGCCATTACATCCTTTAAAATCCAATATGCCATGCTGGAGTCCAAGATCTATGCTATCATCCTTAGATAGTGAGTTGTCTAGGTAGAAGACTAAAACTTTTGTAGCCGACTCTTTTTTTTCTATAAACACCCGGTTTTAGTAGAAGAAAAGTGGTGCACTTATTTCCCTTCCTTTTCAGCCTTAGTCTTTTATCTTTTCAAACCTGTCTAGTCAACCTAAGGTAGTTTGAGGAAATTTGTTTCTTAGGATTCTTCAGTGACCTAGAGTTTCAGGGGTGACAGATCCCCTTCTTCTACAATACCTCCATAAGTAAACCTATCAAATTGTGAAATATATTTGAGGATGATAAAGTAACTTCCAATGATATGGAAAATATCACTAATAAATTTATCATAGCCTATTTTTATGATTTGGATATCTCCCCACTTTTCACTCATCGTGCCATCCTTACCATAAATTTCTAACCAACCTAATTTCATTTTTAGTTGGATATCTCCTCAATAAGTTTTTTCATATAACTTGTATGACCTATTAATTTTGAATTTCTTCATTTAAGAGGAAGGAATTACTCCATAAATTTTAAGAACTAAAATAATTTGTAATGGTTAGCCTCTTTGGTAGATTCATTGGATAAATAGGTAAGAATTGGTTCTAATTCAAGTACTTGATTTATTTTATCCTTAGCCTATGATTGAGGGAATTGTTATTTTGGCCATAAAAATTACACCATTTTTATGTTCAAGTTTGGATTAAAATTTTATTAGGGTCATTTTAAAAAATTTGTATGATATATAAAATTAGTACACCCATCTTCAATTTTCCTACCTCCATAGTTGGTTTGGAGGCTAATTTGGGTTTGTATGTAGCTAAAAATAGTCTCTAATTTTTTGTTTCAATATCTGACATTAAAAAAAGGTACATATCACCTATGTATATGTCAATTATTGTTTTAAATATTGGGTTGAATTAATTTGAACAAAATCTAGATTACAAACCAGCTAAATAGGATTTTTCTATTTCAACACATACAACTATCCCAAGAAAGGAACAACTATGTTAAAGGAAGGGCCAACATAATAAGGATAAACTAAATAAACTGAGCTTGATAGAAGCCTTAATATCTTGTTGGTTGGATATAATGAAATCCCTTACGTAGGGAGAAAATCAAGTAGCAAGCTATGTGCATAGTAAGGTGGTCGATAACCAAGAATCATATTCATATGGCTAGCTTTTCCAAAGTAGAAGAGGAATAAATATTTAATTAAATTCTTGATGGAGCATCCTTTAACACCAGGGTATATGCCGGATCATCATGGAAAAAATAGGCCCTTAAGTGGCAATAAAATTTAGAAAATCAGAGTTAGGCAACTTGACATAAAAATTTGAATAACTTATCTATATTATTTAAAGAATATGTAAGAATAGAATCTGTAGAAAATTAAATGTAGCTTCTAAACTACTAGGTTTATTTTTATTTTTTTAAATCTATTTCGTGAACTTTTGAAATTTCAATGCAGTAGTACTTAAATTTCAGGGGAAAAATAAGAAGTAGGTGTCTGTCTGACCACCCTAACCACAATAAAATGATAATATTTTTTTTATAATATTTTAGATATAATTAGGGGACTCATGTCCCGATGTGATGCATATTTTTTTTAATTTTTTTCCAAGTAAATAATTAATTATGATTTTTTTATTATAAATTTTAAAAAACATAAAAAATCGTATGTCTAACCACCTTAACTTGATCAAAACTTCATAAAATTGATTTTTTTTTTAATCCTATAGCATGAAAAGCATAGAATGTGACCCATGTTTCATATTCAAAAAATGTGATACCGTTTGAAAGTTATAGATGTTTTTCAATCAACCTATCAATCAGGACTTCAGTCGTAATTCAAATAGAAAATGAATAATAATAATTTATTAAATTCAAAGTAAAGAAAAATTTATATTGGTGGAAAGCTGAGAATAGATCCTTTAAAAAATATTTTCCTTTCATCAATTTTGAGTAAAAAAAAAATTCATCAGCCACATGGTTCATCATATCTCATAGATATCGCCACTTTTTAGCCCATCATGATCTTGCACATACCCACCAAATGGAGTCCACACAATATTTATTCAAGTTTAGAGCATTCTTTCATAAGGTACACAAATAGAAAAATAATAAAGGAAGATAAACTACTCATGCCATTTTCATGCATTGATCAAAATTATACATCAAAGGAACAATATTTGGTCAGTTAGTAGAAGAAAAACCTTAGGGAAATGTATTGGCCCCATGGTTGTCATTGCACCAAAAGATCAACCTATTAATACCTGATACAACCACTAGAGTTAAGGGATCCATGGGAGGTGGTTAGTCCATGTCACGAATCTTGAGGGGAGCATTGACCATTTGCCAACAATCTCCCCCTCAGTGTTACCCGAGGGGATTCAAACTTGACACCTTTGGCTCTAATACCAATTGTTGGCCCCACAATTTTCATTGCACCAAAAGATCGACCTATTAATACCCAATACAACTGCCAAAGTTAATGTATCCACAAGAGGTGGTTAGTCCATGTGACGAATCCCGAGGGGAGTGCTGACCATCTGCCAACAAAATGTTGGGTACAAACTTGTAAGAATTTTCAATGATGACATTGCTTGCTCCAATTTCTAGAACTTTGGCTTAACAAAAAAATCAAAAGATGTGGATGTTATTAGGAAAGGATACCCTAAGGAAAAGACCTTAATACTTCTATAATAAATGTAGGAAAATTTAGAAATTTTCATTACCCTATTGATAAATGGTATGAAAAAGGATGCAAAAAATACATGCATGCAATCCAAAACTAGCATCTCATCATTATCTCCTTTAATTACTATTTTTTTTATCTATATAAAAACTTCAATAAGAATTCAAATATATTATTCACTAATTTTTTAAATAAATAATACTTTATCATTTTATTGAGATAGTATATACCTTTTGGTTATTAATATCAAAAAAATAAAAGTCATTCATGCATAGTATAATGATTAAATCATGGCTATTGTAGCCACATAAATTCAAACACATGCTAGACTATTGTGATCACGAGCATAATGATCCATTGATGCTATTAACATTCATGTCAAGTGACTTGGTGCTCCAAACCCTTGTTGCCTTAGTATGCTGGTGAGCTTTGTGTCCTTATTGAGCTATTTTTTTTGCATGTTTTGACTATTTGTGTTAATGTTATCCGTTCATATTTAAAATAAGATCCCCATTTGTGACCTCACTTAGTCAGACAGGATAAAAAGTCCCCTGTTACAGACCCAAAAACAAATATTATTAAAATAAAAAATTAACATTTTTATAAATTTAACAATCCAAGCAATTTTATCTGTTCTCTCTATTTGTGATTAGAGTAGTATCTAGTAATAATGCCAATAGTTATTATCCTCCATAAGAATAGAGTGCATACGTGTGGGAATGAGTGGGATTAGAAGCAGGCTCGATGTTTCACCATGAAACCATAAAACGAGAATTGAATAGTTTCAAAAGCTATTTACAGTGCTTATACTGGGGGGCAATAAACCGTGTTGGACGGGCAGGTAGTTCTAGGCTTTCAACTCCAAAAGACTGTGTAAGACTGTGTATTCAAAGAACTAAGCCAGAGGTTAAAAATCTGGAACAACTGGTACATATTAGTATTCTACCTTATATTTTTAAAGCCCTAACTTGACTATTTACGCTGGTTTACCTTGAACACCTCCCTGTGCATATTGAAAACTGTGGACCGAAAACGATAGCAAAATTTTTGACCATGGCGACGTGAAAATATATAGAGAGCAAAGCCCACCTGGGGTATTTAACCCTAATTCTCGTAGTCTGTTCAGGAAGACTGGAAATTTCTTCTTTGGTACGCGGTTTCCACGGTCAACTAGTCTTATCGTGATGTGGGTTTCCTTTGGAATGTTTTACTTGCAGTAGTGGTCAAAGATTTTGTCTCTCTGGTGGAAACAAATTTTCCAGAGCCCGCTGGCCGATTGTTTGACGAAATCACTCCAAGAAATGTCGTTTCATCAATCACCCATGTTTATCAAGCGTGCAAACAGTGAGCATCTCGAAGAAGCTTTCCAACTCTGATTTTCATGCATGTATAAATTTTATTCTCCTACGTTAATCTTAAATTGAATTCTTTCCGTTTCGAGGTTTATGTATATTATTTGTTTTTGTGAATAACGCTTGTTAAATAAACAATTGGCTTTCTTTGTGAAAGATTTCATGGGCTGTTAGTTGCTCTCTGTTTATCTGTAATTCTTTTATTTTTTAAAGATATTAGATTTTTACAGTCTATATCGATAATAGTAAGTTTCTCTGGATTAAACTGTGTTTGTTTTTTTATCATCAACATTTCCGATCACACTCTTGATCTATCTTGGGAATCACACTCTCACAGCCTTTTATTTTTCACAATAAGATAATATTGTGTGCCAACCCTATAATTTTCATTTCAGATCCTTATATTTTATGAAAGGCAATGTTTCTAAACATTTATGTGAGGATATTTTTGATAGAAGGAAAAACGGTTGGTCCATTAGTTCATTTTATTGAAATGTTAGTGGAGGAGGAAAAGTTATGATTGACAATTGAAATTATTGGAAATTAAATGTAGAATTTAATATAAATTGAATGTGATGTTTAATCCAAAAATAGATGATAGAATAGTGTTGTGATTATGTCAAGATGTTTTGGGATTTTAAGGTTGATCTAGGAAAATATTTAAGATTTTAGAAAATGATATTTTTCACTTTGGAACACCTGTGTAAGTACAAGAATAATCTTAATGAGCGAAAATTTGAATCTAAGTTTACAAATTTGATAAGAAACTTGCAGATCTACTTTAATAAAATACATATTGTTGGGTTTCCCTTACTTTGTTTTATATTGTGTAAATGTGTGTAAGGATTGATGGTATCTAGTAACATCCCTAGAGAATCTACTAGGTTGAGAGGGTCAATTTCCCTTTGGTTAGACCTCTAGAAAATCAGGTTTAGGACTCTAACCGAAAGGTTTAAAGAGGAAAATAAATAATGCAATAAAACTAGCATGGTGTCCTTTGATAATTATCTAATCAATACTACTAAAATTTTCTCATAAATTTCTATCAATAAAAACCTCGGTGATCTCCCACATCTTGCTCCCTTTCAAAATGAGTGAATGAATGTATGTAAATACAACAACAAATAGACAAATAAAAATAATATAGGATAAGTTGGCTCACAAAAATTAGTATTTTTTTTGGAAAGGTATTAGTTTTAAAATTTTAAAATTTAAAAGTTCATATTCATTATTATGGAAGTAATCTAGTTCAATTATATACCTGTAGATCTAATCCAAGGTGATGAATGATAGGTATAGGGATTAGGAATAAAAAAATAGGGATTAAGGATGAGGGGATTGAGATATAGAATGTTGTGAGAAAATTGTGCTTGTTAACCAATAATTGCACTTACAATGATTCAACTCAATTGAAAACATAAGAAAAAAGGCATAGGTGTGCAAATTTTACCATTACACAACTAGTTTTAAAATTCATATGTCCTAGATTATTTATAAGGATACGAAAAATAAGCAAGGGAAATACTATAAAGATTCAAAGCAATATGGAACATTTTACCTTGTTTACTCTTTTCTCCTTCAATTGCGTTGAATTGGAGTTAAAAAATAATCCACTTGATGTGTTTTTTGTGATGTATGATGAATGGTAGAATGTGGTTGCTTAAAACACCAGCAGTATGATGTTAGTACATTATGATGGATAGACCAAGAAAATAGAAGCATAAGGATACAGTCAAGGTAGATTGAAAAATAGGATGAGAGACCTTCATTTATAGACTTATGGTGTGAGGGATGGATTGTTGAGATGTGATGGAGTAATCAACAATGGAGGATGAATGACAATATTTTTCTAGGATCAAGGAGAAATGAAATTCTAAGATGAATTTGTTGGAAGGTGAAGGGATAGGATGCATTTACTAATTCTGGGAACTAGTTGCAATCATGAGGAATGGAAGCTTAGGGTGGATTTCAAAAATCAAGGGCTCACAATTGATGATGAATCTCAATCAAGATGGATTGGACAAGTATCAAAATGGGACTAATTAGAAAAGAGTACCTAAGAAGATCAATGAAGGGGATTGGAAATATAAAATAGGGAATGGATAAGATTTGGAGGGACATTTAAAAAAAGTATACTGGAAGGTTATATTTGATCTTTTAAAAAAGACAAGATTTATCTTGTTGCACATTTCAAGGAATATGAGGAAATTAGAGTTAATATTTATTTGAAAAGGAGATTATTATCACATGTGCATGATTAAGGATTACCTAGCCTAAATAATTTAATAATTATGTATTAATTAATTGATTTACTTGGAGGAGTTAGGGAAATAAGCATAGAATTAATGAAATAAATATAAATATATTTAATTAAAGGTGAGGGATAAAATTTGAGGGTTAAAATTATTGAAATAAATATAAATTTATTTAGTTAAGAGTGAGGGATAAAGGGAAATTATGGATGAAATAAATAAATAATGAATATTTAATTAATTAATGACTAGAACAAGGTAAGTTGAAGTGTGGTTGAGTATGATCTAATTTAGGTGTCTATAATTTTGAAAATAGAAATGCTTACTTAATTTCTAGAGGTATTCATAAATACTTGACCCACTCAAATATTACGTCCTCTCTTTAAATTCTTATAAATTTTAACATAAATAATTAAAAATTATACTTATATATGCATATAGATATTATATCAACATGAAAATTAATTTACATCCAAAATGAACAAGCCCATGAAAAATTGTAGGGTAGAATAGTGTATAGGCTAACAATTTTTTGTTCTAATTGTATGCCACTTTGGTTTGATTTGTTATATGCATGATTCTAGCACATGATTTTCCATTTAGTACACTCACTAATCCATGATTATCTTACACTCAAGTATACCAATTTACACTACATATAATTAGTTCAAACTAAATTCCTATGTATTCATTAATCCTTGATATAAGAAAGGTATGGTCATATATCCCCTAGATAGAAGCATACATACATTCATTCCCCATATATAGTTCATAATAAATGTGATTGCATCCCTATATTTTGAAATTTAAATTTTTATATTTCAAGGTGAAAAATCATATGATCTGATTATTAACTATTAGTTTGGGTGTTGAAATTTCAAATTCATGCATCTAGAAATTGTATTTATTGGAATGTGATATAAGAGGGGTTCACTACACACTGGTCTCTTCGTTCTCAAGAGATCACCAGGGAATGAACTACCTTTATCCACCTCAAAATAAATAGAATGAAGAAATGGCAAAGGAAATGAGCATACATTAACATTAAAGAAAACTATTTCAGATCTAGAGAGAGAAAAAAAATCATATTCTTGCCTCAGATAGAGGATCTTTCATCCAAAGGACAACATCATGGATTCAGGACACCAACAAGACACGTTGTCATTCAACTAGTGTGTTGGGATCCTAAGAAATAGAAAGTTAAGGAGCTCAGTCAGACAGAATAAAGTTTCACTTATTGAATCAAATCCAGGATTTACTAAACAAAATAGTAAAGAAGAGAACATAAAATTCAAGAAAAGCACAAGGAGAACTTGGAGAAAGCTTAACCTCAGCCAAACATTCGAGTCTTCACTCCAAGCTTAGCTTTACAACCTACATAGAAGAGAACAAGGGGAAAGTGTTGGGGCTTGTAACATTGAAAAAAGGGTCCTTAGCCTTTCTTGCACATGTTTAGCTCCTTCTTGCAGATTTTGGCTCAGTTTGGCCTTGATTTAGTGTTGTAATGTGAATAACACATTCACATTAGTTCTTGGGACCTTGTGAACTAATGTACTTTAGTGATCCTTATAAAGGTGTTGCAAAGTGTTGTAACACACATTCACACTTTTCTAGGATTTCTATGCATAATTAACATTATTTCAATCATAATTTCTCTTAGCCTTGCCTTATTTGGTGTGTTGTAAAGTGTTGTAACACACTTTCACATTCCTCTAGGCTCTCTTATGCTTTAACTAGACCCTTTTGCATCCAAAATCCTTATTTATGTGTATTTTTTAGGATAATCCTAACAAAAGGCATTTAAAACATCAAATCCTTGAAAACCCACCTCAAATTCCTAAGGTGGGACTCATTCACCATTCTAGGCCAATGAATCCCCTTAGGTGGGACCCATTCGCCCAAGGTGGTGAATGAGTCCCCTTTAACCAAAATATTAAATTAAATTTAAATCTTTGGTGGGATTTTATTCTCTAAGATCCAATGTTGGCTTGTAGTATTGTAATTTCAGGAATTCTTGCATAATTGGGTATAAATATAAGGTTCTTTCTCTCATTTTCATCCTAATAGAAAATTGAGTTCACAAGAGCATTTGAGCAAGAGCATTCAAGGCTTTCAAGGGTAGATTATCAATATTTCAAGAGCATTCTTCAAGCATCAATCATCATGTCAAAGATCACATTCTTCATGTCCGTTATTTTGCTCACAATTATGGTATAGAATTCATGATCCAAGCAATATTTTCATTCAAGATCTATCTCGTTCAAGCAAGAATCAAGAACCACATCCATTGCAGCCATTTCAAGCATAATTGTAGCACTTTATTGCAAGGATTTGGTGAGTTGCAACATCATCTTTTGTTCATTCATCAATCTCCTTTACATTTTATTTTCATTTCAAGGTTTAATTACCAACAATGGGTTGACCAAGGCAAACCCCCATTCTCTAACCCCACAACGATTTTTTCCTCTCTTTGCATGTGATTTGCAGGTATAGGTTACAAATTTATCAAAGAGAAAGATTGGAAAAGTTGTCATCAAGTTGTCAAAGCAAGTAAAATCTATCAAGATTGTGAACAAACCTTGGAGGAACTTAAAGAAGACCTACAGGTTGAATTATATAGTTTTGGATTCATATCTGAAGTAGGAACAATAGAGCAGACTAAGAGTTACAAAATCTAACTTTGAATTTCCAGAAATCTGAAAGTGGACTGATTCGCCACTATTGGAAAATGAGTCCCACTGTACCTATCTATCGAAGGTTTTTGAAGATCTCAGTACCATTTTTTTGAAACCTGTTCCGACACAGTTTTGTGAAACTAGACTGATTCACACAGCTTGGCGAATGAGTCCCAGTTATCTTCAACAATGAATTTTTTAGGGTTTTATACCTCCATTCTGCCTTCTCCAATTTCCTAGTTGCATATCTCCAGTTTTACAGTTTTCTATTGTTGTTTGCTTGCATTTCTAGATCATTCTTTAAAGTATTGCATCAAACTAGGGTTTTTACATTTCATCATTCATTGCATTATATTTCCAAGAATAAACTTGGTGGTGAACCCCTTATTTACATCATTCAATCCCCTAGAACCTTCCCTTTATCAGATTTCAATCTCTTTTGCATTAAAATCTCAAGGTTTGTTCTTGAGTGAAATGTACAAAATCGCCTCTCCTTTTAGGTCCGAAACCCTAGAAGTGAAAAGAGAGCCCACCTATTTTCTTCGTTTTAGGGTTGTATAGAGGTCTACCTTAATTAGACCCCCATTTTGGTGCTCCCACCTCCATGCACAACCATATAGAAAAGGAGTGTAACCAAAATGGACAAAGCATGTGGTCAAAGAAAAACCCACTTCAAGAGTAGAAACCACACCACTAAGTAGCAAATGAACAAGTAGAAAATTGTTTGGGATACGAAGGGTCTTTCATCATATAACAGACGTCTAAAACAGTAGTTCCTTCATTATATTCATTTCTTAAAATCACATCAAACACACAAACTATTCGATAAAGCGAAAATAGGCACAATGGATCCCCCATTGATCCTTCTGAGAAAAGTAAATGTAAACAAGTAATAGATTTAACACAAGCACAGATTCAGTTTGCAGAATCAAACAACATGAAAGAAAAAAATGTGGACACACATATTTACGTGGGGAAAACCTTTTCAAGTAAAAAACCCCATCCTCCAAAACACTCAGCTCAGATTGTATTATTCAACAACAAACAGTTACAATACAATCTCAAAACTATGCTCTTTAGAAGATTACATCTTGTCCATCTGGAGAATTCAGGCAACAACAATATACAAAATATTCACATAGTTACAATGTCTTCAAATGACATACTATGTAGATTCCCTTCAGCTCCTCAGTTGATTGTCTCAGCTAGCCTCGCAACTAGCCTAGCCTCTAGGAATCCCAGGTTCACATCTTTTCTAATCTGAGAGTCTAAGTGTTCACGGTTACAGTAATATTCAAAACCGCTCGAATACTCTCAGCCTCTCTATCTTTTTTCATCCATTTGATCTTGCACATGAGATTACTTTATAATCTCTAATCGTGTGCCTATCTGTTATGCCCATTCAAGCAATCAATAGTCATCAAGATATTTATTATCCCACCTGCAAGCTTCCATCATTCTCTAGTAACCTGCACCACTTATTCATCTAGGTGCATCGAGTCGTGCAACATCAAAAAATGGTTGCAGATACATATCCATCAACCTTCGAATTAGATCATTCATTTAATGCAGCTCAATCGCAATCAAAAAATAAGCTTTCGGCCAACCAGATCTTGAAGATCTTGCCATGTGTTGCTCTTCCATTCGCTTGATGCTTTGACTCCTGGTCAAGCTCGGTCAATCTCAGTCAGTCGAGCTCTAAGATTATACTGGCTTCCCCCGCGCTACTGCTCTGAGTCCAAACATCCACCACAATATGGCGATGAGCCCATGTCGACCCATTCTCTGCCTGCAACCGTGCCACCGTTGGGCTTGGTTTTTCCCACCGTGGTATGGTAGTGAATGCCAAGCAGACCACCACAGTCACTCTCACGCTACCATGGAGGTTGTTAGGACACCCCGCGATAGGGCAGTGACCACCCTGGTAGCCTGCTTGCGGTCTTATCGTGGCCACCGCGATGAGACTTCTCACTACCCACGGTAAGGCGGTAACCGCCAAACATAACATCCGCCCTTCAACCACCAGTGACCACTCGCACACTTCTCACCATGCTACCTCCACTACTAGATAGAGACCCCATCGTAAGGAGGTAAGGCATCACTCTGCCATCGCACCACTGTGCAACCGATGAGAAACCTCTGTGATAAGGAGGTAAGAGTTTCCTCCGCCAACAGCATTACCATGCCACCTTCGAGTGACCCCTGTGGTAAGGAGGTAACCTCCACATGGACTGCCGAGCCTTCACGGTGCCACTGCTAAGCAAGGAAGAGACTGTTGCAGTAAGGCAGTAACACCACCCAACCATCAGACCAAGCAGAGTGGCTCATGGTAAAGTGGTAAACCGCTCAACTGTGCCACTAAAGAAATCTTGCAGCGGTGCAGCAGTAAAGTCTAGAAACAAAGAGAAAATGCCCAAGTCTTCAAGGGATCCATAAAGTTGAGGCATAATTTCCCGACAATCTCCCACTTGATGAAGACTTACTGGCTTCCTCCAAACACGAACAAGGACCAACACCATGCTTTCATGCTCCAACCAAGACACTTGCAATGACATCCGATAAATGTCCACCATCTCAAGCAATAGCTCCAAACATCCAACATAGGAAAAAGAGCAAGCCAAGGCGTATGTGCACTAGTCTTGAGAACGCAAGCATCAGATCCTTCAAGCGGTAAGGGCATCATAGCAACAACAACAAAGAACTCAAACACGAAGTCAGAATGAGAAACCATTCTCCAGAATAAGATAAACCATCAGCTAGAAAAGAAACCACAAAACTTACTACCCTCATCCAACTAATCAAACCCACGCGACTGAAAAACAACACCTACATCTCATGCTATTTCATCCAATCACCCATACCTCAAAGGTATGAACATCAGTAAACTCATGCCATCACATATTCACCCATCAGCCACAAAATACAAGCACCATGTGTCAACTGGTTGAAAGACCAAACACATCCAAGTACTCCCACTACAAGGGTACTATCCACATGAATGCAAAGAATCAGAATGAGCACATTCAACGCGTCTCTTTGTAAGCATCCTAGAAAACAAGACACCATCACAAGTGATCCAAGCATACCAAGTCCACCAATAACAACATATAGAAAAAAGTAACAATGTAGTACCAAGGAATTATCCACTATGATATGCACAACCTGCAACAAACTGCTATAGGAACCATTTCTCTCAGCAATCTTCCAGAATTCTTCCAAGTTCTTCATACCCAACATAGGATAAAAACAAACTTTCAGGAAGATAACCAAGACCAAAGAGAGAACCACTGCGCAACATATATCTTTAGAACATCCTCCTACATACATCTCTAAAGCCAGCTGTGACAAGTATGATCTTCTTTACATCCCAAGGGAAATTCGATAGAAACACCCAATAGTTGCATGGATGTAAGCATCTCAAAGAAAATTAGACTAACCCATATAAACATCTCCTATCATTCTTTAAAATCACAAGGAGATACTTATATTGTCCACCTTCCATTTATGAATCCTTCAGAATCTCAAAACAACAACTCAAGATTCATATCTATGAAAGATAAGCATATAATACATATGAAAGTTATAATGGGAAAATACCTTTCAACTAAACATCACCGCCGAGAAAACCAAGAGAAAAAATAGAAAAATGCTCCTCCAAGATATACAAGCCATCGTGACTTACCCAAAAGCACTTTCTTCCCTGGTCTCTATTGAACTCGCATTCAACCAAGGTGTAGGTTGCTCGAACTTTTAACTATAACCAGCAAAATTCTCAAAATAATTCCAGCCTCACCTTATTCTCCATGCATCCATGAGCACCCGCAATCTGTCATCTCATGCTAGCTCCAAACTACATTACTACACTTAACATGAAGTCCTCAAGCATATGAGCAAAGTACTCAAAACTTAACGAAACCCCAGACCACTATCAAAGCTCCAGACCAAATGAAATGGGAACTTATCATGACACCATGATCTTACCATCCCCCTTAGGATATTACATGCTTCAGGTGACTTCATCACGTTCTCAAGAACAAAGCCTCACACCAAAATTTTGATTAGAAATCAAGAGTAAACATGACATCCAACAAACAGATCCAAAACCACCAACACCTCAACCAAAGACTACCAATGTCCTCCATGGCTCCAAGATACTGCACATCTTCAAATAGTGACCATGTAGATGAACAAGAACTCTTCTACAGCAACAAGATCTAAGAGTCCCACTAGAAGCATCTGCAACACCAAAGAAGATCATTCACCACCAAGTGATGAATCCACAGTCACTGCTAAAGCTCCCACTGAACCGTGACACCGAGATTTCCAAGCATCATGACCGACCATCTACTAATCCAAACAACCTCCAGGTACAATTGACAACATGTTCATCAGACAACAACGTCAAACAACACCAAGATTACCAGATCACACAAACCACACCATCATTGTCAAAAGCTTACACAAGCCAGTGTATCAATCTCTCCATGACATCATGATTCACATGCTACTGGTCCATAACTAACTATTCAAGTACTCAAATGCCATTCCTCTTCTTGTCTCAAAAAAAACCACACCAATGTACAAGTGACCACAGACAAGGTCAACTAACAGATCTGCACCACCACATAAGCAACCTCATGGATATAGATAATCCACTTCCAAGTTATCTCACTGCAACCAATGGGTAGCTAATCCACCAGTTGAATAATTTGGAGATTAATCACAACAATAGTGCAAACCCATCATCGCAAAGGAAACTACAAAATAAAGATCATCAAAGAGAACAACCACGTAGACAACTTGACTCAAACACCAAATGAACAATAGATCTGATTTTCCAATCATGTCCATAACTCAAGCACCATAGTCTAGGAAACCATCAAAGCAAACACAACAACAATGTTGAATAAAAAAAACATACCAACACTCCTATGCAGAGAAGACATCACACCTTCTCAAAAACATGTCAAGCTACAACTATCTCATCCAGTCACACCCGAAAAACCAGGGTTTAGAAAATAGTTATATAGCAGCTCCACAATCCACAAGTTCTCCTTGACCATGTAAAACCTACAAAACATAGTGTCTATAAAACACCCATGCACATCCAGATTCACTACTCATCTAGACGACTCGGGAGTCCGCACACAACCATCATGGTTAACCAAAACAATGAAAAATATGAATATACATCATAAAAAATTTAGGAAAATTTACAAAAAACCTTCAGAGCCAAAGATATGAAACTAAAAATATGTGAGTGCAAGGTATAGGTAAATAGGAACAACGGGTCCATTTTGGACCAAGTCCAAAACCACAACCATGCACAATAATACGAGAGAGCCAGGCTATACAAAAGTTGCACACCACCTAGATCAACTTCATAGCCTTCATGTAGTCAGAGCAATAGAGAAATTGCCTTCAATGCTAAGTCAGAACTCTCAGCACAAGCACAATACTCCATGGTTGAACAACACAAGTAACTCCATACCACTAGGGAGCCTCTCATATAGACACCCAATATGAACCATGCTTTGTTGCAACACAACCATAAACATACCTCACGCCCCTTGCATCAGGATCATTTGTTGCCAACCAAGAGCCTCAGACCACATCGTCACAATGTGATCAATTCCAGTATCTCCAACATCTTTCATTATGCATGTTGAATCAAAGAAGCAGATAATTCCACTCATTGAAGGATCAATCATCAACAAATTCCTCTAGATCTCCTCAAGCTCCCCAAGCTAAGAAATATTCACAAGAGAAATACCCAGAACTTCAGTAACTAAGAGAAGGCTTTGATACCACTTGTTGGTATCATGAACAAGCCTTAACCTCCCTTAACCAGCTCTAATACCACTTGTTGGGGATACAAAGGGTCTTTCATCATAGAACGAATGTCTAAAATAGCAGTGCCTTAGTGATTTTCATTTCTTCAAAGGTGATCCCACAAAGCTGGTTTATAATTTTTGAAAGGAACTGATTTTTTTCTGAAATCACATATTTTTAGAAAATATAATGATTTAAGCCTTTAAAAGTTCCATTTTAAGGATTCCAATTGAAGAGGATTTGATCAAACCATCTTAGATCAAACCCCCTTGGATAGAACCTCGCTAGTTTTAAACCATAACTATAAATGAGTCTCCTTTACACCTATAAAAATGCTGATAAAAAATCACTTTTGATTTACCTTTTGGGGGATCAAATGAATTCATTTAAAATGTATTTCAAATGATTATGGTAGTCCTTGAAATGAGCTATCCCATGAATATAATTTTAATATTTTTTGGATTTATTATGTATGTGTTTTTTTAGTTTTATAAAACATAGGTTTTTCACCGAAAATCAAGCTCTTTGTTTTGCACATGTAGAAAAATAGAAAATTATCAAAATATATTTTTTTTAAATATTTTTGTGATGGATATTGATGTCCTTGATCCATTAAAAAAAAAAATTGAATTTCGATACATACAGAAAAGGTTATGTTGTATACAGTCCGTCTATGTCTAAATTGCAATTGGTTTGACTTTGAAACTCTATTAAGGAAAAAATATTCAATAGAAAAATATGAGACCAAATGAAAGTTCTAGATATCATATTTACAAATCTAAATTCTAAAAAATTAGAATTTTATTCTTCATACAAAAAAATTATGTTGTATACAGTGAGCGCCACTTTTTTAAAATGTTGTTTTCTGAAAAAACCAGTTTTCGTGGGAGATGGAAAAAGAAGTGCAATCTTATTCCAAAAATTTTCAAAAAAATATTTTTAAAATCTACAGACAAAATTTCATGAGACTCTAGTTTGCATCATCTTCAAATTCCTCATGGTTTAGCTGCTATAGGTGCCCGAATGTGAAGATTTAGTTAAAAATAATAATTTCAGTGTCCAGTTTGGCCAAAAATTGTAAACCACTATTGTGGGATCACCCTCAAATTACATCAAAGACACAAACTATTCCATAAAGCGGAAATACACATAGTAAATCCCCCATTGATCCTTCTGAGAAAAGTAAATGCAAACAAGTAACAGATTTAACACAAGCACATATTCAGTTTGTAGAATCAAACAACATGAAATTCAAACATGTGGACACACAGATTTGTGTGGGGAAAACCTTTTCAAGTAAAAAATCCTACCCTCCAAAACACTTAGCTCAAATTCTATTATTCAGCAACAAACAGCTACAATACAATCTCAGAGCTATGCTCTTCAAAAGATTACATCTTGTCCATCTGGAGAATTCAGGAAACAACAATATACAAAATCTTCACACAGTTACAATTTATTCAAATGAAATACTATGTAGATTCCCTTTAGTTCCTTAGTTGACTATCTCAGCCAGCCTTATGACCAACCCAGCCTCTAGGCATCTCAAGTTCACATCTTTTCTAATCTGAGAGTCTAAGTGTTCACAATTACAACAATATGCAAAACTGCTTGAACACTCTCAACCTCTCTCTCTTTTTTTATCCATTTGATCTTGCACACGAGATTACTTTATAATCTCTAACCATGTCCCTACCTATTCTACCCATTCAAGCAATCAATGGTCATTAGGATATTCATTATCCCACCTACAAGCTTCCATCATTCTCTGATAACATGCACCGCTTATTCAGCCAAGCACATCGAGCCGCGCAACGTTAAAAAATGGTTGCAGATACATATCCGTCAACCTTTGAATTAGATCATTCACTTAATGCAGCTCAATCGCAATCAGAAAATAAGATTTTGGCCAACCATATCTTGAAGATCTTGCCATGTGTCGCTCTTCCATTTTCTTGACGCTTTGAATCCTGGTCAAGCTCGGTCAAGCTCGATCATTTGAGCTCCGAGCTAATACTGGATTCCCCCGCGTTACCACTCTGAGTCCAAACATCCACCATGGTATGGCAGTGAGCCCATGTTGACCCATTCTCTGCTTGCAACCACGCCACCGCTGGGCTTGGTTTTCCCCACTGCGGTATGGTAGTGACTGCCAAGAAGACCACCACGGTCACTCCCGTGCTACCGTGGAGGGTGCCAAGCCAGCACGCAATAGGGCGATGATTGCCCTGGAAGACCACCAGTGGTCTTACCACTGCCACCATGGTGAGACTTCTCACCGCCCATGGTAAGGCGATAACCGCCAAACATAACTGTCACCCTTCAACGGCCAGCGGCTACTCCTGCGTCGCTCACCACACTACCTCCACCACCAGATAGAGACCTCATGCTAAGGAGGTAAAGCATCACTCCACCACCACGCCGTCGTGGCACCGATGAGCAACCTTCGTGGTAAGGAGGTAATACTTTTCTCCACTAATGCACCATCAACTGCGCTACTGCGCCACCTTTGAATGACCCTTGCAGTAAGGAGGTAACCGCCACGTGGACTATAGAGCCTTCACCATGCCACCACAAAGCAGGGAAGAGACCATCACGCTAAGGCAGTAACATTGCCCAATCGACGGACCAAGCAGAGTGGCCCGTGGTAAAGAGGTAAACCGCTCAACCACGCCACCAAAGAAAGCTTGCAATGGTGCAGCGGTAAAGGCCAGAAACAAAGCGAAAATGCCCAAGTCTTTAAGGGATCCAAAAAGTTGAGGCATAATTTCCCAAAAAAAATAGAGAGAGAGAGAGAGAGAGCATTACCCACGGGCCTAGACCCTTTCCGAAGCACATAGAAGCATTTTTAAATGCTTGCTTGAGAGTTGTAGTTGTTGGAGGGACCTCAATCCGGCATGGCTTCACTTATAGAAGTGTTTCTTGTCAAGAATTAAAAGAGACTGAAGAATGAAAATAGAGAGAGAGCTTGATTGAATGACTTGAACCCCCAAAATGAGAGAAAATGAGGGATTTTGTTGCATGCAAGGGTGGAAAAGAGCCATTACACCCAAAATCTTGATTACCAAGACTCGTGTTGAGAGTCAAGATTCGATATTTCTTATTTCAAACTCAGAAAACTGCTAGGATACTATCGCATTGCATAGATGTATGTGTGCCACGTAGGCATCCAAGGCCTCGATTTTCAAGAAACATTTCATTAGGCTTATGTTTCTTTGGCATTAGTCCACATGGAGTCAAAATTGTGAAATTCTGACCTATGGGATTAATGCTTTAGGGTGTCATAAATGTAAGGTAAACTGCTAAAATGTGGAATTGCCCCTAGGTGAACTTCTATGAATTTACATTTTTCCCCCACTTTGGTGGGCTTGTTTTTGGGAAAAATATGCCACACTAAAGTAGAGAAGAAAAAGTTTACCCAAATTTTAAAGTTTTATGCATTTACGTGCCAAGAAAATGGGCCCCATAGGTCATCAAGGTCGAGCTAGCCGAGACCGAAGATACCTTCGGCAATCAAGCTCAACAAATAGTGCAAAATTAGTTGTGAAAAGTTGCATGAAGAGTGGGAAGAAAAAACAATGGAGGGAATAGTTTGGTGAATGAGCTCTAGTAGGGTTTTGTATTTTATGTGGTCATCCTTGGTGCCTCTTGCATCATATTGCACCTTTTGTGTAGGAAAATTCCTCCCTCATTGAGTACGACTGCATTTACTATAGTTTTAGGGGTTTAATATGCATTCAATTGGCATGAACCCAACAATTCATGCTAGTGTTAACGGTTCATCGGCAAAGTTCAATGGCTCCTCCTCCGAACAAACGTCCTCAAAAATTTGTTCTGAAAGTCTTTCACGAGGTAAGCATTTTGATGCCCCTGCTGATGTAGTTTTCTCTTTACCTGATTTTGATTTTGCTTTCCAATGGCTCGAACAACACATGCTTGTGGGTGATTTTGTTGGGAGGACTCCCACCGGAAGTGTGCTGAAAGAATGGGTCAGCAAGGCTTGGGTCCCCCATGGGGTCCGCCTTGATATGATCTAGAACTTGACCAAAGGATTTTTTCTATTCCGCTTCACGAAAGTCAATCATGTCTAGGCCATTTTAGGCAATGGACCCTAGTATGTTAGGTCATCCTTGTTAGTATTCCAAGCATGGACTTGGGATTTTGTTGTCTTAGACGACACCAAAATGTGGGTCCTAGTCTGGATTGAGTTTCTTGTTCTGCCTTTGCCGTGTGTTCATTTCGTGAACCACATTGCTTCTCCATTGGGGAGGGTTTTTTGTATTGAACCTGATAGGTTCTTCCAAGCCCGGCCTCAGAAGCAGGTTTGTGTGGAAGTTGATCTATCTAAGGATTTGAAAGATTCTATAAACATTCAAATTGGCTCTATTAGGTACACCTAGAAAGTCACGTATTTCAATTTTCCCAACATGTGCTATCAGTGCCAATCGACTGACCATAAGATCAAGGACTACCCTTTGACAGTTCCTCGTACACCATCACTGTCACAAGATGTTGAAAATCCTCACCAGACGGAGCCTTCTACTAAAGATGACTCAAAGTGGACCACTGTTACCAACCAGAAAAACAAGCCAACTAGTTTTGGGTTGGCGCCAAAGGCCCCTGAACCATCCAAATTTGTTTCAAACCCTTTTGATAAGGGGCCAGCCACTCCTTCCATAGTTGTTACTGTTTCAGTACAGCCCAGGTCAAAGGCAACGCCTCATCCTACGGCTGTTCTGTGCGCTCGACCACCTATTCCTCCAACAACGAGGACTCAACAGTCGTCTCGCAGTCTATCTCCACCACTGGAAGAAGGAGAATATGTGCCAGAAAAGCAAAGGTTTTCACCCCCTATTCAGATTGGTTCAGTTCTACGGGATTTTTTGAAGAATAGTTTATCTTCCTTGGTTGTGGAGGAACTAGGTTCCGAAAGCATGGAGGAGTTTCATCCATGAATTTTATTTCATGGAATGTTTGAGGTCTAACTGACCTCTCCATAAAGTATTATTTTAGGGATACTTTACAAAAATATTTAGGGATTGAAGTACTTTGTCTCCGAGAAATTAAGATTTCAGCATTTTTGCTTGCTTCAACTAGTTTTTCTATTTGGCTAGCCAGTACTATGTTTTGCACTTTGCATGAAGTCGAGCGTGGTGGAGCTACCACTTTTTTTTCCCCTTGGTTACATTCTTATGTTGTGGATCATGGGACCAATCCTTCCCAATGGGTCATTTGGGTTCTTCTCAACATTGATAATCATTCCTTCAAGATTGTCAATGTTTATGCCTCTAATGATGTTGTAGAGCGCTCTTTGCTTTGGCATTGGATAGATGATTCTCTTCCAGTTACCACCTGGTTTCTCTATGGGGATTTCAATATGGTTGAAATGGCACATGACAAGGATGGCACCTTACCTTTCCATTGGGTTGCTGGTGAAAGGGAGGTGTGGTTCTACATGTGTAATAAATTGGGGCTTTTCAACCCCAATATTGGCTGCCACCATTCTCATTCCCTCTGGCACACTTGGTGTAATTATAGGGTCAGTTCTAATAGAGTATTTAAGTGACTTGATCATTCCATGATCTCAACTCAATCTTTCTTTTATTTTTCTAGCTCTGCCTTGCCAGTGAAGCCGTTAGTGGATGTAACTCTATCGCACCACTTCCCAATTCATTTTTGCATTCAATGGACTTCTTGCCAACCCCACACGTGTAAAACTCAATTCTTTCTGAACACGTCTCTTCTCTACCACAAGCCCACTCTAGCCCACATTTGTCGAGTGTGAAATTTGGAATGCAGGCCAGCTCGACATACAGGTTGGATTACCTGGTGGAATGATGCCATCATTCGTACTACTCGTTTCTTGCTCATTTATGGACACCAATTGGCTATCTTTTATCGGCGATCTTATGAGGCTACCACTACCGGCTTGCGTATAGCTATGGAGGCCTTGGCGGCCAATCCTTTTTCCTTGTCACATCAAGTCAGGGTGGTGGAATTAAGGCACAAAAATTAATTGGCTGATAATTATGCTTCCAGAGGAGTGCAAATCAAAGCTCAGCTACATTGGATTAAGATCAGTGATCGTACCTCCAAAGAAATTTTTTTGGCACTTTTTGCTAGGCACTCATCCCCAAGCATAAAAAAAATCAAGGATGACACTCGGGTGCTCTCAGAGCTTCCCGACATTCTCCGAGCCTTTGTGCACCATTACGAGCAGGTGTTCAATGTGCAAGATTCCACGCCTGAGTGACAGCAAGCCCTTAAGGACTACCTTTTTGTTGTGCCACATAGGATTTCTTCAGCCCAAAATAATTTTTTGTGATCAATTGTTAACAATTGATGATCTCAAGGAAGTCGTTTCCTCTATGGCCGTTGACAAGGCTCTTGGCATTGATGGCTTCCCTTGTGAATTTTACAAAGCTCTTTGGGATTGTGTTGGGAGTGACTTGCATCATGTTTATCTTGAAGCATTTCATGCCAATTCTCTAGGAAATTTAATAACAAGAGCAATATAAAATTCATACCTAAGCTCGGAGATCCAGAGGATATTTGCAATTGGAGGCCCATCACACTTCTCAATGTCTCCTATAAAATCATTGCCAGAGCCCTTACTCTAAAAATCTGCCATCTCTTGCCTCAAGTGGTACGCCCATAGCAGACTAGTTTCATCAAATCTAGATTTATTATAGACAATAGCATTATTGTGTGGGAAGGCATGGAGTGGGCTCGACGCTCCAACCAGAAAGTTATGTTCGTTAAAATTAACTTTGCTAAATCCTATGATCACATTGAATGGCCTTTCATTCTTGTGATGTTGCAAGCCTTAGGGTTTGGACCCAACTTCATTCAGTCTATTCGAATGATTTTTGTTGATGCTTTGGCTTGCATTACCATTAATGGTTGCCAGTCTTCTGCTTTTGGTCTTTTATGTTCGATTCGTCAAGGGTGTCCTCTCGCCCTTTCTTGTATGTACTTGTAGATGAAGGCTTTGGGTACCTGTTAGCCCATGTTGTTTCTCAACAGTGTGTCAAAGGGATTCTTCTCCCGAACTTGCAAGAGCAACTTGTTAATGGCCACTTTGCGGATGATTCCTTTCTCACTCTCTTAGAGGAAGAAGAATCTATCACTGCTACCCTTGACTGTCTTAACACTTTTTGTCTTTTCTTCGGCTCTACCATCTAGTGGAACAATACCTTATGTTATAGGTAGTCTATGTTTCCCACCCTTGCATGGCTTCAATCCTATAATTGTAAGTGGATCGGGCAGGGAGAGATTTTTCATTTTCTAGGCATTCTCTTTGCCTTCCAGGCTTCCCCCAGGGAGCTTTGGCAAGCTGTGCTCTCCAGGTTCGAGCAGAAGCTTGCTTACTAGATTACCAAGCCTCTTTCTTTGGCTGGTAAATTTCAAGTTTCATCTAAAATCTTGGTAGCCACTCATGTTTATTATTCCTCCTGATGGGCTTCCTCCAAAGATGCTTACTACAGGCTTGAAAAGTTAATGTGGGATTTTTTATGGGCCTCCTCTCAAACCCACAAGGGTTTCCATTATGTTGCTTAGGAGTTATGTTGCCTCCCTAAAGATTTTGGAGGGCTTGGGATGCTCTCCACTCAACAGAAAGACACTGCTCTTTGTGTCAAATGGATTATCTGGGCCCTCACTTGAGATGAAGCTAGGAAGATTCTCCTCAGGCACTATATTCAGTCTGGATTTCCTACTCATAGGCACGCCCAGAAAGGAATAGGCTTCCAAACCCTCCTGGTTATGAGAGAGCATGTTCAAATTGTTGGAACTTTTGTGGCCAAGAGCATTTGGCATGCTTGGGAGGATGTCAAGCCTTGGCTCCGATGGGCTCGAGCTGCATTTCATGATGGGCTTTCACAAAATCAGCAGAACCTTTGGTGGTCTCCCCTTCTTGCTCAGAATCTCTAGCCTCTAGCTAAATCGCCTTGGCTCAAAGCCCTCAGATTTCATGAAAAGGGCATTTAGACCCTGCAACTCTTTGAACGACCCACTATGTGTATCATGCAGTGGGATACTTTTAAGGCCCAATACAGTCTCCAAAACCAGGACCACACCACCTTTGACGGTCTGGTGAGTTCCATTCTATCTGATATGCTCCACAAAGTTGGCATCCGTGGGAACAAACCTTGGTGGAAGGACTGGAAATGGTTTCTAGAGACTCCTCTTAGGAGCTACACGCTACAGCTTGGTTACAAGTGGCTTTCACCACATTTTCCTATGATCAACAGTTTCAACCAGAGGTGGTTGCTTAATTCCTTTGCTCATGTCTAGCAGAGGAGATTCAATGCTATTTGGTTTGCAAGTGTTAATCCCAAGCTAGCCCACTTTGCTTGGTGTATTTTTTTCTAAGGCTTTCCTGTGGGTTCTCGACTTATTCACTTGGGGGTCCAGGACCCTCATTGCCCATTTTTTGGGCAATCGGAAAGCTTCAAGAATCTCTTCTATTTTTGTCTCAGAGCTCAACAACTTTGGAATTGGATACATGACTTCTTTCGACCCTTTTTTCCAGAACCCTTTTCTTGGCATATGGTTTTGCTTGGAGATCCACCTGGGATCCCTGCTACGTTCACCCAACTTTGGCACACTTTCAGGGTGGAAATCCTCTTCAACATCTGGAAAGACAAAAATTATTGCATATTTTCTCATTCTCAATTGGATATTAATGTTTCTATCTATGCTAAAGCAGCTAATTTTTCTAATGTTATTTTACAAATACAGGTGCAAGCTAATAAAGTTGCATTGGAGGTGGCTCACGTGCAGGTCCTCTTAGACCATTGGGGAAATTCCCTATGTGCTGTGGCTTAGGTCCCCAACTTTCCCTCTTCCTCCCATGACCGGTAGCCCTCTCGGGGTCTGCAGTGGAGTGGCTTTGTTTGTCCCCATTTGTAGCCCATTGCTCAGCGAGATTCTCACCCTCGTTGGCATGCTCGCTCTCCTCTGTCACGGGTTGTTCAGGGGTGGCCCTCTGGTGGTGTGATGGGGAGTGGCGATGGTGGTTCTTGGTGGCCCTCTAATACTCCACCTACTTTTGGTTCTGGTTGGCCTGCCAATTGGAAAAAATTTCCACGCCTAGTGCTTGCAATCTCGCCCCAACGTGAGGAAGAAGATAAAGATAAAGAAAAAGATGATGATGGTTGGGGTGCTCCTTCTGATGTTACTCCAGAACCTACTGATGTATGGGGGAAAAACATGGATGATAGAGACCCCACGGGCTCTGTTGGCACTACTTTGGCTACCTAATGGCTTGTTTGTTTTAATTTTTCATGCTTTTAGACTTTTGGGTTGGGCCCATGTGATCTGATATTTTGTTTTCTCTAGGCACTACCCATGTGACTCTCGAGGTGTGCCTTCTTACCACCTGCCCTTTTTTTGTGAATATGTATTCTTATCTTTAAATTAATATAGATATTTGCCTATTCATCAAAAAAAAAGTTGCATGAAATTACAATCTGTAAAACTTAAATTTAATTCAATTTTCAAAAATCAGAATAAGCTACAATGGTGAGAAGAATGATCAAGAAAAATCCAATGATTTAGAAGAAAAATAGGGTAAAGAGGTGACTATATTCCCCCTCTAAGTTTTCCCCTAGCTAAGTGGCGTAAATTCAGGAGAAACTAGGGATTCACAAACTCAAGGAAAAATAGACCCTGAGGAGCCTATATATACCTTGGTGGGCCCCTAGAAGGGTCATTTTCACTATTTACTACAAGGAAATTGTTGAATTTTGTGAGAGAAAAGCCAACAAAATTTTGAGTAGGAGAAAGTATGAGGCACCGAGATTAGAGCAGCTGAGTGAGAACATCATCAAGGGCTACGAGGTGGACTAGGTAGGTCTCGAAACCTCATTTTAAGTCTTTTTTAGCATTTTTTAAGCAATTTTTCCCACTTCAGGCTACGCATGTGTCTTTTTTCTACGTTGGCATCTAAGAAACATGTTGGCATATCATTTCACTGATGTCATCTTGAGTACATGCTATCATTCTTGAGGCGTCAAAGGCAGAGTGAGACATATGCTCAACGCACAGACATCTGTGCAGTGTGCAAAAGTCCTTAGTGAATTTTTTGAAAATCGCATGTTTTGACTTAGAATTTTTTCACTTCTTGAAGGGTTATCCTGAGATTTAAGAGAATCCTAACGGGTGATCATAACCACTTGTCCACAAGAAAAGGGACCACCTCAACAAGGATGAGGTCACACATCTACAACAAGTTGGTCTCTAGCATGTGTTCACTATGCCAGGGATGCGCTACCATGAGCAAATGTTGACAACCTTGATGGAGCAATGGGATGCCACCACATCATCTTTCTAGTTGCCTACTGGAGAGATGATGATTACTCGAGAGGATGTTTATAAGATTCTTGGACTCCCCATCTCTAGATGGTGGGTGGTGATAGATGACACCTGATCAGCACAAGAGCGGTCAAAGGGTGTCCTCTACTAGTCGGGGAAAACTGATAGTTGTGATGACATAGGGCATATCGATACGCACTGGTACGACCAGGGGTGAACCATTGTGCCCTTGCTATGTCATGTGATGGTCATGAGTATGGCCTTTTGGGTCACAATTGATGGGCGAGGCTCTCACCTGCACAGGGGCCTCATCCATACCTAATTTTCAAAATCTATGCACAACCTAATTGACAACCTAATATTCAAATAATTGTCTTTCTCAAATTATTTGTTCATATTTTCAAAATCTATTCACAACCTAATTTTACCATTTTTATTTCTAACTAGGACTAGATTAACTACCCAAGTTGAATTCTTAATAGGGAAAATGATTTTTGTTGTTATTTACTTATGGACTTCTTTGAAAATCAAAGTTTTTATGAGGGTATTAACAATTCTCTTCTTTTTGTTGAGGGGTTTTATGTTAATCTTGAGCATGATGGTATGTGCAATGGTTACAAAAAAAAGGTTTTAATATCTTAATTCCTCTATGCAATTGTTTCAATATACTCTTTCAAAATCATAATTATGTAATCTCTTTATTTTTGAGATTTATTTCTTATGAAGATATTTTCACTTGACCCTCTTCTCCTAAATTTATTTTTTTGTATTTTCCTCATGAATCATAAGGTATCTTTTGTATTGATCTAGGAACAAAATAAAATATCATCTCTAGAGAAACCATTCATTTAGGAATATTATTATTTTTGAGATTGATGACTCCTCATCTTCAGATTCAAAAGTATCTCTTTCTGACTCATAAATGGTTTATCCTTCAAACGCTTTGGTATTTGAAATAAACTCAAGAATATGTGCATTATCCAAAGATACTTGAAAGTTTCTAAGTTGTTGAGGACTGTTGGGGTATGTGTGTAGGTTTTCAAACTAATGATATTTTTCAAGAGTGTCTGATAAATTCTCCACCTAAATTTTCAAGAGATTTTATTTTGAGTATTTTATGTGAAAGTGTGGATGCATAATTATTTTACAATAAATTATATTTGGATGGAATTTGTGATAATTGTGGCACCTTAAAATGTTTGAAAAATTATGTACATATAGAGAACACACATGCAACTGGAAATGAAAGAGTAAGTTTTGGAAAATATTTAATTTAGTGATATATAATATAAAATATGGTAGAGGAAAAAAAGTGTGAATTAGTGAGTGAAGATATATTAGTGTATCAATTTATGTTTACTTTTTGAGAGAAAATAGTGTATGAGTATGAAAGGCATACCCAAAGATCAACTTGATGGTTCTACTTAAAATTCAAGCTATGGAAGGAGACATTTCCACTTAGTATCATCATTTCAATTGTTTATGTTGTAAATAATTATACAATATAACCATAGGATGAAGTTCAATCACAATACTACAACTCCACTCAAGTTCATATATTTATGTATATAGTATTTTTTCATGCACTTTATTTTAAATAATGAAGACATGAAGATTTTGACTAAGTATCATTTTATACCAATGATGATCACACTTATTTTATAGAGTTTTTGTAAGGTTTATTTTAGAGTTTCTACAATAATTTGGGTAGTAGGAACATAACATTTGGTAAACATAGCATATGGTTAGAATATTCTATATCAAAATTCATGAAATCATAGTTTTTATATTAGTTGAGTAGGATGCATAAGATGAGTAGTGTTCAACATATATGGAGTTATCAAGGGTCAATCATAGAAAGGGTGAGCACGATGGTGTCAAATTATATATTAAAATAAACTTAGCATTAGAAGAGTTGATTTAGAAAGACAATGCAAGGTTGAAAAATGTGGCATCTATTGTTAAATGGTGCAATGCTACAATGGGTCTAAGTAATAAAGGTAAATCTAAATTGTAGATTTTTCAGTTGGTAAATGAAGCTAATATTGAAAAATATAAGAATTGTTGTACATTGACAAGATTGAGAAATCTCCACTCTTTTAGAAGCTCAAATTTAGGTTCATGGACTATTGATACAATGAAGATGATATGATTTTGTTCTCCATGTACAAATCTTACTTGGAATGAGTGTGATTCAAAAGAGTGGGTTGATGAATGGTGTGCTAGAACTTTAAGTCCACTTGACATGCATTAAATTTTACCAGCACTACAACTCATGGAGGTGGAATCATTAGCTGACTTTGACCATATTTTTTATCTACGTTAACCAAGTCTTATAGTTGCATAATTTAATAAAATTCATTATTTTATCTTATTTTGTTGTATTACTATATCATTTACTAAATTCATCTCATTATATGTGCAAATCAATCTAGGGAATGTTTTTTTAGTTATTGCAGATGAAATCAATAAAGGAAAAGATTATTATTTATTTCATTATGTTGAGGAAAAAAGGAAATTGGGTGTCCCTATCATAGATGGAGAATAAATTAAGTATAATATAGGATTAGTGGTTGTTACTAAAACATAGATTATAAGCTAGCCAATGAAGAAGTTTGGCCTATGGTTGTTGAAGGTCTTTGACACAAATAGGAAGATGTTGATGGTGTTTTTAGCACTGCAACAACTCAGACATAATACAAGTACTCTATCTCTCTTGAAAGGTAAATTTCTATCAACAAGCCTCAAGAAATAACCCCAAGGTCTCTAATGTTAGGTCTTAACAATGCGAAAACCAACCCAGTGAAAATGAGATTTTTTGGTAATCACAAGGGGCCTTACAAATTAACAATGCTAGAAACTTATCATCAGATATAACAATGTGGTGATGTTGATTGAATCCTAAAACTAACCCAAATTTAAAGAAATAGGAAAAGAGATAAGAGTTAAAAGATCTAAACTAACACCTAATATCAATCACAACAATGATGAGTGTTGCAGATGGATAGATCCCCGATAAAACCAATCTCTACTTGATCAAGGACAAGCCCACAACTACATAGAAATGGTGCAATCTTCTAAGGTAACTGAGAGATTTTTATACTATGAACATTCATCCACATGCCCAATTTTTGGCACAATATAAACAAGCATTCATAGTTGAACTTAGCACAATATATGGCCCAGGCTAACTTTACACAATAACCTATAATCAGAAAATTACCAAAATTATGGATCAAAGATCGATCAACATCATTCATATTTCATCATCATTGCAAAAGAACTGAAATCTAACACCTAACATTGAGAATCAAGTATAATAAACCATGGAACTGTCAAAGTACAACACAGAGTTTTCCAAATCAACAACACAATTGCATTAACTTCTCCAACAATTACATAATAGTTTCTAACTCTCTCATCTCCTACAGCTATTGGCTTGCAAA
Organism: Sequoiadendron giganteum; assembly: GCA_007115665.2. Classification (NCBI taxonomy): domain Eukaryota; kingdom Viridiplantae; phylum Streptophyta; class Pinopsida; order Cupressales; family Cupressaceae; genus Sequoiadendron; species Sequoiadendron giganteum. The sequence continues at coordinate 190,623,796 of CM021102.1, forward strand.
ATCTAACTTCTCATAGCTTAGCCAATTCTAACTTTCTAACTTATTATAACCTTCTAATCCCTTACAAATGAGAAGGCAAAGGCCTTTTATAGATATTACACTTTTGAAACAAAGACCATGATTTAATTAATCCAAGGGCTTAGATTGAACATCTAGAAACATTAGGAGGTTACATTATGGTTTGACAATTCTTGGTACATCATCATCCAATCAACATCCAAGCAGTTACATTCTGGAGCAATGAGGAAAAAGAAATTTACTACCTCGATCTTGATAAAAATTCTTATTGGAGGAGAAAACAACTCCATATGTGATCTTAATCCTTCCAAAAGTCTTCTCTAGCTAGCACAACTGTGGCATAGGTTCTTATGCAGGCCCCACATTTAATATTTGAGGTTACACTTAATATTTAGTTACAATCTTTTCCATATTTTCGTCTTGGCACAAATCCATATGCAGGTCCCCTTTTGATTTATTTAATCTTGAAAAAAAATATCATCATTAGTAGCTCACATGTTAAAAAAAATATAATCCATAAAATATCCAAATTAAACTTGAATAAAATTTTGAAAATCTTGGTCTTTTAAGAAAAATTTCCATTTTTGGAAAAAAAAATTTCAAATTCTTTTTCCATTTCAAGATTTTTTCATTTTAGGGAACATTTTAAAATTTCAAGAAAATTTTCCATTTTGGAAAAAAAAATTCCTTTTAGGAAAAATGCAATTTTGGGAAAATTTTCCTTTTTGGAAAATAAAATTCCATTTTTGAATTTTTTTGAGATTTTTGATGGGTCTTGGATTTTTTCGAAAATGGCAATCTTAGGAATTTTGATTTGTCGTGGATTTTGTGAAAATCCACTAGGACAAGGATTTTCTTGAGTTTCATTCTTCGGGAAAATCCACCAGGACAAGGATTTTCCTAAGGTTAGTTCTCTAGGTAAATCTGCCAAGACAAGGATTTTTTGAAATCCATGAGAGGTCAAAATTCCCTAAACCCCATAACTTTTTTTCTAGAAGGAATTTTCAAAAAATTCAAAACGCAACCTAGCCTAATTTTTAATCCTCTATCCATAGGTGCAAGAAATATTTACATATGATATCCAAAATTCACCTCAAAATTCATTTTAGGGGAATCCTTGAGGTCAAGGATTTTCTAAAATTTGGTTTTTTAGGAGAATCTGCTAGGACAAGGATATTCTGAAGTTTAGTTCTTTCGGGGAATCCTCTAGGATAAGGATTTCTTGAAATTTGGTTTTTAGGAGAATTTGCCATGACAATGATTTTCCAAAATTTGGTTTTTTAGGAGAATCCTCTAGGACAAGGATTTTTCGAAATACATGACAAGTCAAAATTCCCTAAACCCCATGACCTTTTTCCTAGAAGAAAATTCCAAAAATTCAAAAAGCAACCCACCCTAATTTTTCATTCTCTATTGATGGGTGTAAAAGATATTTGCATATGACCTCAAAAATCCACTTCAAAATCCCCATTTATAAAATCCATGAAAGGTGGATTTCTCTGAAGCCCTCAAGATGTCTTAAACCACTGCCTTCATCAAATCTAATTTGAACTTAATCTCAAAATAACCTACCAAGAAGAGAAAGAATAAAAATTGACAAAAGCAAGTTGCAAAAATGCAAAAGTAAAAGGGGGTCCCTGCTTTCAGTGGGGCATGTGTGCAAAAATAGCACAACAAATGGCGACTCCGTTGGCAAAATGCTCTAGAGAATTTCAATGACAAACATGAATCAAGAACCTAGAATCTCTGGTTTTGATCCTCACATCAAGTCAATCAATAAACTAAAGGCTCAAAACTAATGAACAAGATATCCCTTCCTATGCTAGAAATCCAATTGTGTGCAAGTGTATTAATTTCCCTCCCTTAGTCACTGTAGGATCCAAGTTTAGTCAGGTTAAGCTACATAAAGATTCTTACTCCAAAAGTAACCTAGATAGAGCCTCGCTGCTAGTCAGGTGTCCATAGCCCCGATGAGCTTATCACTATGATTCGATCTCAAATATAGCTCTATTGCTAGTCGGACGTCCATAGCCTCGGTAGAGATATTTGGATCCTCCTAATAAGTTGAATTTACTTTATTTTGATACTCAATATTTTCTTTTCTTTTCTTTATGATTTTTCTTTTTACTCTTTTCATTTTCAACCTGTAAGCAATGAAGCTCACACTTAGGGCTGAGAATCACAGTGGCATTGAAGAAAAAATATAAGATTTTTCACTTAACAATACCTCACAAGGAACCTATAACAACCTCGGGATTCTTAATATGTGTATGAAATATAAGATTTGAGCACATTCAGGAACTTACTCAATTCAATGACTTATCCACTTTATACATTTAGCACATGTGACCCTAGATAGAGGACTTTCGCCATTGCTTCTAGAAAAATGATTAGAGTTTGTAAAAGAAATACTTAAAGTAGTCCCAGATAATTGAATTATTGTTGTGCAGATAAGATATTCCCAATAGAAAGTAGAGGGACCTTGAATCAGAGAAACAAAGAAAAAACCAAACCAAACTAAAACTAACCAAAGCAAATCTAAACCTAAAGCAACCTAACCTACAATAAACCAAAACAAGAAAAAAAAACTACCTACAACAAAAGAAAAGTAGAGCAAACTGCATTTATTCAAATCAAAGCTATGTACAAAGAGACTCAAAGTGACTCATGATCAGATAGGGTGAGCTGAAACCCACCCCCATACGATTCATCAATGCATGGAAAAGCAATAAGGTGATAGTAATATTCCTCAAGAATGCAAACTCATCTTTATACTCAGTAAAATAAATCTCAAGGTTGCAACATTCATAGTCAAATTGTCAATATCATATGTAATCAGGAATGATCAACAACTAAGGTAACTCATTAGGACCGTGATCAATCCATATGCAAGTTTCCTTTCCTAAACCTCCATAATCAAATTGATAAGCTTCAAAATACACAATAAGGAGAGAAACAATTAGATGTGACACTTGTTTAGGTAGGACGTTGTGTTGATCATCCTCCAATCGTGAAGAGTTGAAATCCTTGTGGTTGGGAGGTCTCCACTGATGGTGTAGTATTCCTCTTGCGCTTAAAACATGCAAAACAAAATTAGATTCATCAATAAGCAGTGCAAGGTGAGATTCAGATTGAACAAATTCAGAATCAAGATATCATGGAACTTTTCACCTATTTTCATTTCTTCATGAGGGATCAATGATGAAAATGCAAAAGCATCATCATGTGCAACAAATTCCTCAACAGGATGGTCATCAAAAGGCATCATAGGCTAATCCTTAAGCATGTTTTCACCTACAATAGTGTGATCAAGTTAATCAATGGTGGCCATAACATCTTTATGCTCAACATCATTCAAATTTTCCTACACAGCAGTAGGAACCACATTAGCTACCTCATCCTTAATACATAAAATCTGGGAATTTTCAATGTTCAATTCATTAATACATAGAGGAAAAATAGAATTTGATAAATGAGAGAACTCCCTGAATTCATATTCTATTGGCATTGGTTAAAATTCTTGATCATAGCCATCAAGAGCATTGACTCCTCCATTAGGTTCTTTCTCATGTTCTTCAATACATTCATCAACCACCAATTGAAGTTCCTTGATTGGAGATCCATTTGATATATCTTTCTATGCACCCTCAATATGGTTTGACAACTGTACTTGTTCTTCCATCTCTTTAATTATTGTCTGGCATTGGAAACATGTGAATTATGAATGTCTCTCTTCATGTATCATGCACCAAGATGGTAGTAACAACTCTTCTAGGCAGCCTTTGTATCCTAGACTTGACCTATCTTTCATAAATTTGGCAACAAACTCATTATATCTAGTCTGCAGTGAATCCACATTCTAAACAGGGGAAGCCTAAATGATATCCTCTTTCCCTTGGGGTTCATCCTTAGTTGTATTTTCCATATCAGAAATCTAATTAACCTCTATAGGAACATCCTCCTTTATCTTTATAGGCTGCTCTTCACTTGAACACTCATTATTTACCCTTGTTGTTTCTAATATATCAGATTCCTCTTTTCTACATTCAATCTCTTCCAAGACCTCCTCAACATTAAGTGTCGTACCATCTCAAGATTTGGAATGTATTGTTTCTTCTATCGTGCATTCCTCAGAAGACTATTCTTCTGACTCTAGTTGATTCCCAAATTTAATGATAATATCCACACATGAACAAAAAGAAAACTCAAAATGATACTCTTTATGTAATCTACACATATGGTTTAGAAGAAAATAATCTAAACAAAAACCATGTCTAAAATTTCTTTCTACAAATTCTATGAACATTTCAATTGAAGCATCTAGAAGAGTTCTCCTTGTGAAGTGATCTAGACTCTAGCCCAATTCCATGAGTCAACATTTCAGCTCACTCAAATTTGGCAGAGATCTATTGTATCTCAGATTTCCAACATGAAAACTCATTCAACTTCGAGTAAAGTCACTTTATGTTCATGCTAGGCTCCTTCTAGCACAAATCTATTGATGGTGTTTTTAGCACTACAACAACTCAGACAAAATACAACTACTCTATCTCTCTTGAAAGGTAAGTTTCTATCATTAAGCTTCAAGAAACAACCGCAAGGTCTTTAATGTTAGGTCTTAACAATGTAGAAAACAAATCACTAAAAAAGTGATTTTTTAGTAATCACAAGGGACCTTACAAATTAATAATGTTGGAAACTTATCATCAGATATAACAATGTGGTGATGCTGATTCAATCCTAAAATTAACCCATATTTAAAGAAATAGAAAAAGATCTATAAGGGTTCAAAGATCTAAACTAACACCTAAGATCAATCACAACAATGATGATTTTTGTATATGGACAAATCCCCAATAAAACCAATCTCTACTTGATCAAGTACAAGCCCACAACTACATAGAAATGGTGCAATCTTCTAGGGTGACTGAGAGATTTTCAGACTATGAGCATTCATCCACATACCCTAATTGTTGGTGCAATATAAACAAGCATGCATAGTTGAACTTAGCACAATATATGGCCCAAACTAACTTTACACAGCAACCTACAATCAAGAAATTTCCACAAGTATGGATCGGAGATCGATCAACATCATTCACATTTCATCATCATTGCAAAAGAACTAAAATCTAACACCTAACATTGAGAATCAAGAACAAGAAACCATGCAACTATTAAATCACAACACAAAGTTTTCCAAATCAACAACCCAATTGTATTAACTTCTCTAGCAATTACATAACAATTTCCAACTCTCTCATCTCCTACTTCTACTGGCTTGAAAAATCTAACTTCTCTAAACTTAGCCAATTCTAACTTTCTAACTTATTATAACCTTCTAATCCCTTACAAATGAGACGACATAGGCCTTTTATAGATATTATAATTTTGAATCAAAGGTCAGGATTAAATTAATCCAAGGGCTCAGATTGAACATCTAGAAACATCAGGAGGTTACATTAGGGTTTGATAATTCTTGGTACATCATCATCCAATCAACATCCAAGCAGTTACATTCTGGAGCAATGAGAAAAAAGAAATTTTCCACCTCAATCTTCATAAAAATTCTGATTGGAGGAGAAAACAACTCAACATTTGATCTTAATCCTTCTAGAAGTATTCTTTAGCTTGCACACCTGTGGCATGGATTCTTATGCAGGCCCCACATTTAATATTTGATGTTACACTTAATATTTAGTTACAATCTTTTCCAGATTTTTGTCTTGACACAAATCCATATGCAGGTGCCCTTTTGATTTATTTAATCTTGAAAAACAAATATCATCATTAGTAGCTCATATGTTAAAAGAATCCAATCTATAAAATCTCCAAATTAAACTTGAATACAATTTTGAAAATCTTGGCCTTTAAGAAAATTTTCCATTTTTGGAAAAAAAAATTCATTTCAATATTTTTTCATTTTCGGGAACATTTTAAAATTTCAAGAAAAAAATCCACTTTTGGAAAATTTCAGAATTTTTACTCAATCTTAGATTTTTTCGAAAATGGCAATTTCAGGAATTTTGATCTGTTGTGGATTTTGGGAAAATTCGTGAGGACAAGGATTTTCCTAAGTTTAGTTCTTCAGGAAAATTTTCCAAGACAAGGATTTTCCTAAGTTTAGTTTTTCGAGAAAATCCACTAGGACAAGGATTTTCTAAAATCCATGAAGGGTGAAAATTCCTTAAACCCCATAACTTTTTTTCTAGAAGGAATTTTCAAAAAAATCAAAAAGAAACCTAGCCTAATTTTTCAGCCTCTATCCATAGGTGCAAGAAAGATTTACATAGGATATCCAAAATTCACCTCAAAATTGGTTTTAAGCGAATCCTAAAGGTCAAGGATTTTTTGAAATTTGGTTTTCTAGGAGAATCCACTAGGACAAGTATTTTCCAAAGTTTAGTTCTTTTAGGGAATCTTCTAAGACAAGGATTTCTCGAAATTTGGTTTTTATGAGAATCCGCCAAGACAAGGATTTTTTGAAATTTGGTTTTTTAGGAGAATCCTCTAGGACAAGGATTTTCCGAAATCCATGACAGGTCAAAATTCCCTAAACCCCATAACTTTTTTTCTAGAAGGAATTTTTGAAAAATTCAAAAAGAAAACCACCCTAATTTTTCATTCTCCATCTATGGGTGCAAAAATTATTTACATATGATCAGGTGATCCCACAAAGCTGGTTTACAATTTTTGGGAGATTCTGATTTTTGTTGCAATCACATGTTTTTAGAAAATATAATGATTTAAGCCTTAAAAAGTTTCATTTTAAGGGTTCCAATTGAAGAGGCTTTGATCAAACCACCTTAGATCAAACCCCCTTGGATAGAACCCCGCTAGTTTTAAACCATACCTACAACGGAGTCTCCTTTACATCGATGAAAATGCTGATAAAAAATCACTTTTGATTTACCTTTTGGGGGATCAAATGAATTCATTTAAAATCTATTTCAAATGATCATGTTATTCCTCAGAACGATCTATCCAACGAATATAATTTTAATATGTTTTGGCTTTATTATGTATGTGTTTTTTTAGTTTTATTAAACATGGGGTTTTCATCCAAAATCAAGCCCTTTGTTCTACCCATGTGGAAAAATAGAAGATTATCAAAATAAAATTTTGAAAAATATTTTCACGCTAGGTATTGATGTCCTTGATCAATTTTTATTTTAAATTTGAATTTCGATACATACAAAAAAATTTATGTTGTATACAATCCACTTATGTTTCAATTGTAATTGGTTTGACTTCGAAACTTGATTAAGGAAAAAATATTTAATAAACACTATGAAACTAAATGAAAGTGCTAGATATCATAGTTACAAATCTAAATTTGAAAAAAATTTAATTTTAACCTTCATACAAAAAAATTGATGTGGTATATAGTGAGCGCCACTCCTTAAAAATGGTGGTTTTTAAAATAAGCTAGTTTTCGAAGGAGATGGAAAAATAAGTGTGATCTGATTCCAAAAATTTTGAAAAAAATATATTTAGAATCCATAGACAAAATTTCACAAATCACTAGTTTGCATCATCTTCAAATTCCTCACTGTTTGGCTGCTATAAGAGCCCGAAAGTGAAGATTTAGTTAAAAAAAATCAATTCAATGTCCAGTTTGCCCAAAAATTGTAAACCAGTATTGTGGGATCACCTAACCTCAAAAATTCACTTCAAAAGCCGCATTTCCAAAATCCATGACAGGTGGATTTCTTTGAAACCCTCAAGATGCCTTAAATCACTACCTTCATCAAATCAAATCTGGACTTAATCTCAAAATAACCTCCCAAGAAGAGAAAGACTAAAATTTGACAAAGCCAAGTTACAAAAATGCAAAAGAAAAAGGGAGTCCCTGCTTTCAACGGGGTGTGTGTGCGAAAATAGCACAATAGAAGAATATTCATTATTTTAACCTTTGTTGTGGCATCAAATGTTCATTTTATCATATATGGGGATAGACCATTCAATAAAAACTTTTGGAAAGTTCACGAGTGTGACCACAAGGCAATAATTGACACAATAAAGAGTAGAGAAAATCCACATTGCTTGTGGGATTGAATTGGTTGAATGAATCTCATATTTTACATAGGTTTTAAGTATGATTTGTACTTTTAAATTTATTTTATCATGTTATTGACTTCTTCAAATATAAGTTAAGCAGTGCCAAACAAGCTTCCACCTTCTCATGGTTACTCCTAAGGTCTTGTTTTAATTTTTTGGCAATCCTATTCTTTTGATTATTAATGAAAGGAGGGTAGTCAAGGTAAGATTATGTTGATCTAGCCATGAGGATTCTTGATGATCTTAAAAATTTCATACCTATACCTTGTTATACCTAGAAAATCTATTGGAGCAAGCTTCTAGGAACGTCTGCAAACCAAAGGAATAGCTTCACAGAAGAGAGAAGCAACACATGAAGAGGTTGTTTCACCATAGGTGAAAAATAATGAATTGAGATGAAAAATAATGAACAAAGCATGCCTTAAAAAGGCATGAGAAGTTCGGTACAGGAAAGATAGCTGACATAGTACATTTACAATAATAAATACATAACCACACATTATTAAATGCCTAAGTTAACTTAAGAAAATGTGAATGGTAAAAAACCATTCACTCTAACAACCCCCTTAAGTGTAACTTAGGGAAACTAATAATGAAAAATGCATGCAAGATGGATCTCAGTATTAAGTCCATGTTAGGTACCCATACAACTACAATGCAAAAAAGAAATCTCTCACAACCAGAGAAAGGAGATATACCCTATGGGAAAAAACCCCTCTCCAAAAGAGAGAAAATAGAAAAAAAGGAAAAGATGGAAGGAGGACTCGTCAAGACCCCCCAAGGAAAAATTCCTTCATGCCAAGCATCGATCTTAGCGAAAGATAGCAAGGAGATGCCGAAGGTTTAGTGAAGATTTTTGCAACTTGTTGCTCCATAGGCAAATACTCCAAACTTAGAACACCCTCCTAAATGGGTTGTCGAATGAATTGTGTGTGGATCTTAATATGCTTAGTACGTTGTATTCTACTGGGTTGCAAGAAATGTGTATGGTACTTTGATTATCACACCAAAGAGTAGTGGGATGATCAACAAGAAAGCCAAACTCATTCGTCAACTATTGAAGCCACAAAACCTCCTAACTAGCCAAAATAGCACCTTGATACTCAGCCTTAGTCAATAATAATGTAATAGAATTTTTCTTCTTGCAAGACCATGCAATTGTACTAGAACCAAGACAAAAGACAAAGCCAAAAGTAGACTTCGATCATCAACATCACCAACCCAATCTAAGTCAGTGAAGCCCACAATCTGAGTATCTCACTTGATGTGTAATGAATACCAAATTGTGTAGTGCCCTAAATGTACCATAGGATACATTTGGTTGCCTTCCAATGAATCTCATGAGGATCTTGAGAGAAACGAGATACAAGACCAACTACAAAGGAAAGATCAAGATGATTATGTGTCAAGTACAAAAGGCTTCCAACCAACTGTTGATACAAGGTAGCATCCATTGATGAAGTATTGTAGATGGAAGACAACACAACACTTGACTGAAAAGGAGTGGGGGTTGGCTTGAAATCAGCCATACCAAATCTCTAAAGAAAATCAAGAGCATACTTCTACTAGAAAATAGAAATACCTATAGAATATTGATGAATCTAAAGACCAATCTAAAGGAATACAAAGTACCAAGGTCAGTCATATCAAACCACTTTGTCAAAGCTCTCTAAGTATCCTCAATCATGGTAGGAGATCTCCCAGTGAGAATCAATTCATCCACATAGAGAACAAGAATGATAAGATCCCCTTCATACCTCTAAATGCAAACTATAGGGTCAAAGTGGCATCTAGTGAATCCAAAAGCAAGCAAAAAACTATCCATCTTCTCATACCAAGCTCGACGGGCTTGTTTGAGACCATACAATGAACCTCGAATCCTACAAACAAGTGAAGGGTCCTCCACAAAGCCTTGTGGTTGCTCCATATAGATCTCCTCGTAAAGATCATAGTGTAGGAAAGAACTCTTCATATCCATCTAATACACTGACTAACCTTGAGATGCAACAATAAAACTACAAGATGAATGGAATCCATCTTGGTGATAGGAGAAAAGGTTTGTGAACAATTCATGCCCTCAACCTAAGAAAACCCCTTAGCCACAAGACAATCCTTGTACTTGTCAATAAAATCATCGGTTGCAAACTTGGTATGATACACCCACTTACATTGAACCAAATTTCTTCCCTTAGGAAGAGGAACACTATCGCAAGTATGATTTTTCATCAAAGAAGAATATTCCTCAGCCATAGTACTATCATACTTTGGAACATCTGAAACATCTAAAAACTTCTAAGGATTAGTAGAAACTACATGACTCAAAAGACTGATACCTGAAGTTTGAGAATTTGTATGATGAGAAGTTGGAGGACCACCTACATGAGAACCAACCTCCTTAAGAAGAGTGTGATCCAAAAGAGTTTGTGTTGGTTCAAGCTTAGGAGAAGATGGAGTTATCAATACATTCATCAGGAGCATCAGGAACATCATCATCGTCATCATCAGGAAACAGAACATCCTCTAAAGAAGAACTAGAAAGAAGGGAGGTAGAGACCTATGATGGAGAATCCTTCAAAATGAAAGACTGAACAAAATGAACTTAATGATGACAATGTACCTCTGGAGTGACAAGATCAAACAAACGATAGCCCTTCACATCCTCATAGTATCCAACAAAGATGAACTACTGACTACTCTTCTCCATTGATTTTTTCCTACCTATTGGAATGAATGTCCATGCATCACTACCAAATACTCTAAATTAGGAGACCTTAGGCTTGACATGAGACCAAGCCTCCTGGGGAGTCATATTCCACACTTCCTTGCAAGGCATATGGTTCTAAATGTAGTTGGCACAATTGATAACCTCTACCCAAATAGTTGGAGCCATGGACCTAGACTGAATCATGCAATTGGCCATCTCCCATAAGGTCTTATTCTTTCTCTCGGCCACACCATTCTACTAAGGAGTGTATGGCATTGTGTTCTAATGAAGAATACTTCAAGCACTACAAAAGTCCTAAAATTCTTGATTGACATACTCCCCCCCATTATTTGTATGAATATTTTGAAGGGAATATCTTGATTGTTTCTCCACAAGAAGGAAGGTCATGAAGAAATGAAGAACCTCATCCTCGTAATTCAAAAAGGTGCACACAAGTGCAATGAGAGAAGTCATGTCAATAAAGATGATTACATACTTGCCCCTGAAAATGGAGTGGGAATGACATAAGATCACTATTCACCAACTCAAGGGGTGCCAAAGCATGTGTAGCAATACCTTTTAGAAATAGATCTTGTCGATGCTTCCCAAGTACACAACCTAGGAAAACCCCATCAAAACAAGAGATTTGAGGCAAACCAATCACCAAGTTTTTTGCACTCATATGTTGGAGATATCTATAACTCAAGTGCCCAAACCACTTGTGCCAAATATTACTCACTAAAACTACATGAAAAATAAAGGGTGATCCTGATGAAGGATCAAATACATCAAATTTTACAAATAGGCTTTATGATCAACTACACCAGTAGCAACAACCTTCTCATGATTCTTTAACTCTCGAATAGTCACATCACTAGGAGAGAACTCAACAAGCCCTCCATCACCATGCTGAAAAATCTGATAAATGGAGATCAAATTCTATGAAATATTAGGAACAAGAAGAACATCATCAATGCAACCATCCTACATCTGAACTGAGTTTGCCCCTAAAACTAGAATCTGTGAAGAGTCCCCAACTGCAATGTGAGTAGTATAACTATTAGAGAAAGAATCAAGAAGATCTGCATCATGAGTCATGTGATTTGAAGCACCAGAATGAAGAATCCAACCATCATGGGTAGAGGACAAACCTCTTGCTACAAGGGCTTGAACTTTTCCCAGGGAAGAAGACTTAGGCATGGAAATGTTGTGCTTCTTCATAACTTCCTCCAATGTTGTGAGCCTCAGAAAATAATGTGCATCATTATGCCCTAACTTTCCACAAAATGAAAAATTATCCTTCTTCTTAGACTTGGAAGATGATTCTCCTGAGTTAGAAGAAGGAGGAGGTGCAGTCTTTTGATCATTCTTCTCCTTACACTTGTAGGAACACTCACCACCTAGAGGAGAATCTTAGGATTCTTCTTATTCTTACCCTTACTCTTGGAAGATTGAGCCATCAAGGCATGACTCTTAAGAAGATCATCTATTTAGATCAACTTTGTGTACTCCCTAGTCAGTTGATAACAAAACACCTTAAAAGAAGGCATCTAGTAAGCATCTCCCATAGCATCGATGGTAGAATAGAAGGTGGAAGAAAATACTTGAAATGCACAACACAGGTTAGACAAGATCAAGAATATACACTCTTTATCTATTTTGTCACCACCACATCCTTTCAACTACAGCAAAATCAACTTGAACTATGCAAGGAAGTCTTGAATAGTGGGAAAGGCATCTAGAGAGAGAGAAGTGAGATTGGCTTCAAGCTGCAAGATCCTAAACTGATTGACCTTTCCATACAACTCAGCAAGATTATCCCACACCTCTTTAGTTTTTTTACACTTTGCAATATGAAACAACAAGTTATCAAAAACATGGAGGCCTATGAGTCCTTTTGCCTCATCCATTTTATTGTGATGGACAAACTTCTCAAATTCCTTAGTGCATTTAGGTTGTTCGGCACACAACATTTACCAAAGACCTGAAGATTGTAACAATTGTGTTATCTTAAGCTTCCATGTGTGATAGTTGTGTGGAGTGAGTAGTCAATATTTGGTTCTAACATGATGCACAAATGAATGCGAAGAGACTAATATGCTACTTATACCCCCAAAATGGATAAAACCAACAATGTGCAATCTCCCAAAAATAACTTTTCCAAAGAAAAGAGTACCTCGTCCAAGCTCTCGCAACCGTCACATAATGCAACCAAAACCGTCACATAATGCAACCAAAACTGCTCACAAATTTATTCATGTCACAAAAATGTTGACACAAGCAATGAAAGTTACCTCCAAACAATATGAAACACCTCCTCTACAAGCCTTGGCTCGTGTAATAATTAGAGCATGGGATAATAAAATTATTTGATTTATTAGCTTTCTCAACAATGTGGGACAATGTTTCATAGAAAAGGTTAAAAAATGCCTAGCAAGTGAATGGCGAGAAAGCAGGAAACCCTATTTAGGATCTTCACCTAGCAAGTAAATTACGCCCAACAAACTCAAACACCAGCCACTCAAAATGAATCAGCTACAAATTAGACGCCAAAGCTTTGCCAATAATTTCATGCCTCTTCTTGGTGCACCAGTTATCTGGAAATTTCAGCTTCAACATCAACACAATGGATTCCTTGGGCAACGTCTTCAATGTCAAGCACTAAGGCAGCGTAAAATTCTTCCTTTTCCCGATTCATAAATGCTATTCATGGTTCATCCTTGAGATGTGGTGTAATTAGAAGGCAAGTGCAATCAATAATGTATCAAAAACCCACACTGAAATACTGTTGCGTAGGAGTCTTTCATACCAGACACAAAATCATGCCTCTGGATTCACACCTGACCTCCAGATTGGTGAACCATGGGCCTAATGGAGCCCATGCAATTAATTGGGTTGCAAATCACCCCTCTATGGATGCAAAATTCCTTCTCTATCGACCTACATAGAAAAAATTATGATCTCCATAAGATCTTCAAATGTTACCTCTTAAAAAACCGATACTGCTCCTTAATCACCTCACATTCCATGAAAATTCTAGGAGCAGCTTCACGTGGGGTGTAGCATGAGGTCTCCACAATGCAACAAACAAGTCACCCACGATGCCTCCAGCCAGCCAGAAGTAAACACACCCAACAAAGGAATGATGCCAAATGCCTCTGGAAACTCACACATGGCAAATAACTGGCAACTTTGAAATTTAATAAATTTCAAATGCCAACAAGGCTTTGATCTCACATATTTTTGGTAAACACTCTCAGTCGAAGGGGTTGTATAAAAACGCTTTGATATCATGTTGGAGCAAGCTTTCAGGAATGTCTGTAGACCAAAGAAACACCTTCACAAAAGAGAAGCAACACACGAAAAGGCTATTTCACAATAAGTGAAAAAGAATGAATTGAGATAAAAAATAATGTACAAAGCTTTCCTTAAAAAGGCACAAGAAGGTCAGTGCGGGAAAGATATCTGGCATAGTATAATTACAATTATTAAATACATAACCACAAATTATTAAATGCCTAAGTTAACTTAAGAAAATGTGAACAGTAAAAAACCATTCACTCTAACAAAATCAAAGCTAGAAATAGTCAAATTGATGTCAAGTAAGAAAAGTGATCCTTGATCCACCTGATTAACTAGGACTATCATCTTTTCACTAAATATCTCCACATTCGAATACAAATCAACTAGGGTTTTATGATTGGATTAATTCTACAAGGGAGATCCAATCTCATAGGGTTTGATTTCTCTTGAGTTGCAAATATGATAAGTTTTGTGTGTTTTAACAAGCCTATTTTATATAAACCCTATATCTAAAAATGTAATTTATCACATAGAAATAAATGAAAATTTATAGAATATTTATAAATCTGCAAGAGAGATACAAAGAGGAACCTATGATTGAAATTTGATCCTAAATTGTAGGGATAGGAGAGTCGTTTCCCTAGACTAGAGAAATTATCTTTTCCAAATTCACAAATCTCAGATGTGTTATAGTTTGCACTATGTTTCCTATGACCTACTCTTGATGAAATTTCCATCTATCATGCGCACATGAAAAGAAAGGAAAAAGTTGTGTTGTATAGGGGCTTTCCTAAGTAAAACCTCATTTTTATATTTCTAACTCCATGTACAACAAATAATGATGATAAAGAGAGTGTTCCCTAATTCAGGTAGAGGCGAAACATTAATACTAATTGACTAAAATAAAATGATAAATGAAAATGTTGCCTTGGTATGAAATCCTTCATGAAGTGATTCCACACCACAAGTTACCAAAAAATTTGCTTGATGAATGTGTGAATAACTTGAAGACCTACAATAGGTTAGTCCAAAAAATAATAGATTGATGTAGATATCATGTAGAGGATAACTCAATACATCTTCATAATTTTATCATAATAACTCCTTGTTCATAATCATTTATTCTAATTTTAAAATATGTATCCCAATTGATATTTTAAAATATAGTCCAACCTGGAATCTTTTTAATTCTCCAAAGACGAACACCAAAATTCAAATTTAAATATTTCACTTTTAAGGTCAAGGGCGCCCACACCCTATACAAAGTGATTTTTGCCCAAATTTATCAGGATGTATGGATTTAAATGCATTTTATCAATTTTTCCTTGAAATGAATAAATTATGATTATAATTAACTTTTTAAGTAAAATAGGGTGTCAAGGTAGTGTGAAAATTGTCAGGGGTGACAATTTATGATGGTACAATTGATTACAAAAGTGAAACTTTGTATTGTCAAGATAGTTTTTATGCATGTATGGCTAAATTTTTTTGTAAAGGTTGATAAAAATTATTGGAAACAATTGGAAATAAATTTTACATTGTACTTTAGGAAATAAAGAAATATTTTATAAATTAGTTTAGTTTACATAGTTGACTAAATGAGATGTTTTCAGTTCATTCCTATTCATTCTTACAAAAATGTTCCTATATAACCACTAAGTGCTTCAAAACATGCTAAGATGTTTATCTATCAACTCATGTAATGAAAAACACAAGGAACAAGAGATAATAAACTAATTGACAACCAAAAATAAGCACAATGAATAATATATAATATTTATATATTATTTTGTGTAAGCATAATAACACATTATAAAATAATCTTCTTGTATATCAATTAATTTCTAATATTTTTAGAGTAACTTATTGAGCATACATTGGAATATTACACTCTTGAATCTTGATTTATGATCCTACATTATATTTTGATCTTAAAGCAGTATTATATGACTTACATTCCATCTTATGGATTCCATGCCAAACATGTTCCATATCATATTCTAAACATGTAAATATTTGTTACTTTAATTATTTCCAAAACAGTTGGTGGGTTCCTATTTTTGTACTTGATCTACAATAATGAGAAATAAGATACTCATTGTACACCTTATATTTGTCAACATTCCATGACGCTCTTTCTTTGAGCATTGGAGAAGAAAAATGAATTGGATAAACTCATCAAGACAAGATTGAATGTGTTCTAAATCAAGCATTCGATACCAAATATATGACTATAATAATTTATTACTCTATGATAATCAGCCATATTAAATATACTAGAATTTGGTATGAGTTATAAGTTGACATGGGTGAATAAAATAATGATAAAATATTGGTATGGGAAGAAATCAACAACATATATCGAGTTACATAGGTAGAAAAAGATAAATAATTTTCTCTTGTTGTTGTACATGGCCATGCATCACTCCAACATATATTATTTGTGTCACAGGGCTACTTGACTATGCCAATATGTTTGGGTGGATGGGTGAATTCTATGGGAGGCCTCAATTTTTTCTTAGGTCTCCCTATCCTTTTAGGCTATGCTATTTTGGTATAGTCTCTTAAGATCCTTAAGAGAAAAAACTACCAAACTATGACAAAGTAGTTCTTAAAGTTTGTCACACTTAAAAAATTTGTGTTTAGATGTATATGTGGATGTAGGGTCTCTCCACATCAATCAAGCTATTATTTTCTCAACTCAACATTGTTTAACCATTCCAAGAACAAACACATTCTTGTAATAGGCATTAGTTGAGATTACTCCGAATGTGACAAGAAGTGTATTTTTTATTTCATACATTATGGAGCCAAAATGACTACACCAACATGTCAAGGTGGGCAAGTGAATGGTAGGAAATCCCTTCATTAATTCTCAAGGTCCCTCAATCCTTCTAGGCTACGTTATTCTAGTGAATTCTCTAAAGAGCTTTGAGATAAAAAGACTACCAAAATATGACAGAGTAGTTCTAGGAGTTTACGAAACCTATGAATGTTTCATATAGACCTATAGGTGGATATGGGGTCCCTCTACATTATCCTCTCTCGAATTTGGTCAACTCAACAATATTTTACCATACTAAGAATGAATACATTCTTGCAAAAAGTCATTTGAGAGTAATGTAACCATAGAAATAGGCATATTTTATGCTCTACGCATCATGGGTGCAAAATGAATGTGTCAAAATTTTAGGGTGAGTGGGATAATTCTACTAGATGCCTCTGCTTGTTCCTCACATCTCTCAATCCTTCTAGGCTATGATATTTTAGTATAATCTCTTAATAGCCCTAAGAGAAAAATACAAACTATGACATATTAGTTATCAAAGTTTGTGGCATCTATGAATGTTCTATCTAAACCTACAGGTGGACATTGAGTCCCTCTAAATTATCCTATCTAATTTTTGGTCAATTCAAAACCACTTGGACATGTCAAAAATGAATTTATTCTTGCAAAATGCATTATTTGAGAGTAGTGAAACTATGGAAATGGGAATATTTTTAATTATCTATGTCATGGGGAAAAATGTATTATTGCAACACATCAAGGTAGGCAAGTGAATTCTATAAAATTCCCTCCATTTTTTTGTCAACTCTCTCAATCCTTTCAAGCTATGCTATTTTGGAATAGTCTCTTAAGAGACCTAAGAGAAAAAAATTACAAATTATGGTGGAGTAGTTCTCTAAGTTTGTGGCACTTACAAATGTTCCATCTAAACCTATAAGTGGTTAGGTGATCCCACAATAGTGGGTTACACTTTTTGGACAAACTTGGCACTGAACTGATTTTTTTTAACTAAATCTTCACTTTCGGGCACCTATAGCTGCTAAACCATGAGGAATTTGAAGATAATGAAAAATAGTGATTTGTGACATTTTGTCTATAGATTCTAAATATATTTAAAAAAAAATTTGGAATCAACTTACATTTATTTTTCTATCTCCTTCAAAAATAAGTTTTTGACAATAAACACCATTTTTAAAGAGTGATGTTCATCGTATACAACATAACTTTTTTCTATGGAGGATAAAATTCTACTTTTTTTGAATTTAGATTTATAACTACAATATCTAACATGTTCATTTGGTTTCATAGTGCTTTATTGAATATTTTTTTCTTAATTAAGTTTTGAAGTCAAACCAATTGCAATTTAGACATAGGCGGAATCATATACAACATAATTTTTTTTGTTGGATCAAGGACATCAATACCTAGAATAGATATATTTTCATTTTTTTTTATAATCTACTATTTTTCCACATGTACAAAGAGAGAGCTTGATTTTCAATGAAAAACTTATTTTTAATTAAACTAAAAAAATACATAATAAAACCAAAATATATTAAAATTATATTTGATGGACACATCATTTCAAGGACTATAATCATCCAGTTGGGTTTGTGAAGTTGATTCCATTTTCATCTTCAACCCGAGCTTTGAAAGGAATTTTTTTGTAGAAAATTGCACATGGAGGGGGAGAAAGGTAAAAAATGGGGGTGCAAGGGAACTCCCTTCTAGAAAACCCCCTAGACCCCTTCGAGTGAAGGGGGGTTCACTAGAAGGGGGTTCACTCAAACCCCCCTTTTTTGCCCTTCTCACCCTTGAATCTCACCATAAAGGGCTTCGAGCGAAGGTGCAATTTAAAAAAGGGTTCGCTCGAAGGGGGATGTTTGAGCAAAGAATTTTTGAGGTTCACTTGAACACCCCCATTTGAGCGAACCCCTAAAAACTAAAAAAAAAATTATAGCATTTTTTCAATTTTCTTCATGAAAGGAATTGTAACCCACTTATGTGGGATCACCCAAATATGGGGTCTCTCCACATTAACCTCTCTCATTTTTTTTCAGCTTAATACCATTTGACTTTTGACTATGCCAAAAATAAATGCATTGGTGCAAAAAGTATCATTTGAAATTAGTGTAATAGTGGAAACCTACATATTTTATGTTTTGTGAATAATGGGGCCAAATTGATTGTGTTAATACATCAAGGTGGATGATTGAATAGTATTTTAGGAATTCATATTTTCCTAGGTTTCTTTATCCTTCCAATTGATGTTATTTTAGTGTGGTCTCTTAAGAGACCTAAGAGAAAAAATCTAACTATGGTGAGGGTGTGTAAAAAGATGGGGGAGCAAAAAGTGGTCACCCCACTTTTCAGCCCCATACAATCCATAATGTGAGTGTGTTATAATGTGCTCATTGTATTGTTGTAGACTTGATTTTGCACCCAAATCTTTACCAAATCATCACCAAAATTCTATGAAGATGCCAGGGAGGTCAAAGGATTTTAATTATTTTTCTTTTTTAATGTCAAATTTGTATTAAATAGGTATATTGAATTAGATTTTAAATTAAAATTTGTTTAATTTTAGGAGTTGATAATTTACCCCCAAATGTTCAAAATCCTGATTCCCCTCTTCATGAAAACCCTCTTGAAGAATGACCACAATAGACACTTCCTACGATTCCTCATCATCCTCAAGGAACGCAAAAAAAATGTTAATGTAAATTGAAAATAAAATAAAAGAACTTGATTTTAAGGTTGAAAGTGTTAGGATAGGTGACATTATAATTTCTATCCTTAGTTGATTTATGTGTCTCCATGTTATTTTCCTATGATAAATTGTAATTGCATTCAAAGAGGTGGACCCTTTACAGTGGTGGTTACAAAGTATTTTGAGAGGATATTCCTTTTGGGCATCCAACTTTGTGAGTGGGGGCCACTTTGGTGTGCATGTCCTTTAACTTTTTTTGAATTCTCTTGCATAGTTGGGTGCTCGGGTTTGCATGTTGGTGCATGCTCTTTCATGTATCCATCAGATCCATCAGTGAGTTATGGAGCACTCGATTTTGGCCAATTTTGATTGGCTATGGGTTAGATGCCCATGTAAAGGCCATGTGATAATTTAATATTTTATTCCATTTTTATGGGCTATCTACTAATGAGGGCATGGAATTTTCTAGGTGTTTTTTCTTGTTGTTTTAGAATACCATTTGTGGTGTTCTCTCCAAAAAACTTCTATATATTGGAGCCTTTAGATAGTGGTTTGTATGATTTTGTTTGTAAGTTCTCAGAGCAATGAAGTGTTGCTAGATTATAGAGAGGATTGTTGTATTGGTGTACTTCCTTGAAGATTAATACAAACATTGGATCTCTTTGGTTGTGGATTTTTTTCTCGCAAGGGTTTCTCCATGTATATTTCATGTCACTTATGTTTGATGACTTGTGGTATTGCAGATTTTTCTTTCATTATTAGAATTTTCAATCACATAATCTTTCTATGGTAATCTAGAATATATAATTTCAGATTTGAAACCACTTTAATAAGTTCATATTGCTGCAAGTTTTCACCTTGATTTCCAACATTTGGTAGCAGAGTTAATAGTTCTATTAAGAGAGGGAAACCTTTCTTTCGAGTGTTGAAGGATTTTTGGTTGTAGTGGGAGCTTGTGCATTGTGGATTTTATAGATTTGTAAAAAAGATTTAAAACTATGGATTCTACCTCCCACTTAGATATTGAGAAGTTTAATGGAATTAGCTATGAGATTTGGAAGTTGAATATGGAGGATCTCCTTGAAGAGAGAGATCAGTGGCTGGAAATTTCTAGTGAAAAGAAACAAAATCAACGTTTGATGAAGATTGGAAGAAAATGGACAAGAAGGCATGGGGAACCATTCGATTGTGTCTTGTAGATTCTATACACTAGAATGTTTTACAAGAATCTACTGTATATAATTTGTGAAAGAGGATAGGTGATATTTACCAAACCAAAATTTAAACTAATAAGTTGTATCTGAAAAGGCATTTGTATTCTTAAAAAATGAAGGATGGTGATTCTATTGTAGAACATTTAAATTCTTTTAATATGATTATAATTCAACTTGCATTTGTAGGTGTTAAGATAGAAGAGGAAGATAAATGTATTTTGATTCTTTTTTCTTTAATTGAATCTTGGGAAAATATAATTGCTTCCATAAGTGGTGGTGGTGGTATAGAATCAAAATATGGATAGTCTCATTGTAATACTTATTTTAGAAGAGATGAGGAGAAAGTCCATGAATGTGAGCTCCAACGATGTCTTGCATGTGCAAGGAAGGTCCAAAGAAAAGGGAAGGCCTAAAGGGGACAAGAAGAGAGACAAGTCTAAAGGATGTTCTAAAACCTTCAAGAAGAGCAAAGTAAAGTGTTGTAATTGTGGTAAGAGAGGACATGTGAAGGAGTGTAGAAAAAAGAAAAAGAGTTTGGATACTTCCATAGAAAAATCCTTAGAAGATGGTGATTATAATTCTTTTTTTTCTTCTAACACTATTAGTGATGATTCTTGGCTTATTGATTCAAGTTTCTCCTACCTATGACTCCTCACAAGGAGTGGTTTACTTCATATTCAACTTATGATGGGGGAATTTTTTTCCTTGGTGATAACAGCACAAAGAAGAGTGTTGGTAATGTAAAGGTAAAGTTGTGTTTCATTGATGGACTGAATAAAATATACTTGGAGTGAAATATGGAAAAATTGCATGGATGGAACTGAAGCGATCTGAAATATGGTTCCAATGCCGTTGAGATCGTGAAAAATGGAGAAACAGGTCAAAAGTTACGAGCTCGAGACTGAAAACATATCCTTTCACTTCAACTGGCTGTAGAATGCACCAACAGAAGAAAGAAGTGATGAGACCCACTATACTGGAAAGTTGACAGAACCAGCTTTCTGATGATATCTCATTTGCCAAAAAAATGATATCGTATGCCCAAGTTATGGCCTTTGGAAAAAAAAAGCTCCAAAGGGGGAAAAAACTAGTGTTGCATTAAATTTGACGGTCAAACAGTCGTCGCAGCAAAAATACGAGCCTAAATTTGATAGCCAAACAACCATCATCACATTTGCACAAATGGGCTTATTACAAAAATTGTTTTTTAAAAAAAATAATAATAATAAAAAAAGGTGTTCATTTTTTTTATTTTTTTTAAATTAAGAAAAAAAATAGGGGCCCACATGGGGGCCGCTGCCTACCAAGCTAGCAGGGCGGTACCCATGCAGTACCAACTGCTGCAGGGGGCGGCGCCCAAGGGGCCACCGCCTGCCATAATGGCAGGTGGCGGTACCCTTGGGTACCTACCTGCCTGCACAGGGTACCCGAGGCTTGAGCAAGCCTTAAAAAGGCTCTTTTTTTGTTGATTTTTTTAATAAAAATCACAAAAACTTTTACAAATTTTGATCAAAAAAAATTTCGGATAAAAGAAATTCGGAAAATAATTTTTTTTTACCAGGGTGCAGACGGACGACCGTACGAGTAAAAAATTTTGCCCCTCAAATCAACTTTGTCCAAAATGGACGAATGAACAGTCGATTTAGGGGTTTTGGACCGCTCCGGATCCAACGGTGAGGTCCGTTTGGACTCAAAATGCTTTGAAATTGTAGGTGATTCCCTAGATCAAAAAAGCAAACCCCAAAACTATGAATGCCTGATCCAACCCTTGTAGCTCCAAATAGCTCCAAATTCTTCAAACAAGAACATGCATGCAGCAGGAAAGCTTTGATACCATATAGGAGTTGTCAAAACCAACTTCAGACTCCAAGAACACCTGCATGCAAATGGATACCTTTCACAAGGAAGATAATGGATGGAGAAAACAAACAAGGGTTTGAAGCTCTGAAAAATGGAGAAAATTATCTTATCAAAACAAAAAGGAATTAATGAAATACAATGGATCAATCCTTAAGAAGGATATCATGCAAACCCTAAAAGAAACCCTAATAGGAAAACATTTAATAATTAATATAATTATTAAATGTCACTTTATGCAAACTAACATGAAATCTTAAGAGAGGAATAAAGGTAACTTAATTAACACAATTAAGTTAAAACCTTTACTCTAACAGAAGGATTAAAACCTTTGATTATATTTTACATATTTTAGGACTTGCAAGAAATTTACTTTCAATATCCAAGTTGAATGATTTTGGAATGCATGTGACATTTGACAAGTCTAGTTGTAGGTTGCAAATAGGGAGTTTGGTGATAGCTAAAGGATCTCAGATAGGGACTTTATTTAGGCTTAATGCTTCCACCATTTTTAATTCTACTAGTGTAACTAGAACTGAAATTGCATGGATGTTGTGGCACCATAGATTGGGTCACATAAGTGAAAATGGTTTTAAGACAATTTTGAATAAAAAGTTGGTCGATGGTATTTCTGATTATATTTTTGGTAAATATGATTTTTTTAGCATTGTGTGTTTCACAAATATAATAGATCATCATTTCCTAATGAGACTAATAAAGCTAAGAAATTATTAGAGATCATTCATTCGAATGTGTTTGGACCAATGGGTGTTGAATCTTTTGGAAAATATCATTATTATGTTACTTTCATTGATGATGTATCAAGATACACATGGATTTATTGTATGCATACAAAATTTGAGGTTTTCACTAAGTTTAAGGAATTTAAATCCTTAGTTGAGAAGCAAACAGATTATAAGATAAGGGTGTTGAGATCTAATGATGGGGGTGAATATTGTTCTAGGTAATTTGATGAGTTGTATAAGCATGTAGGTATTGTTTGGAAAAAGACTACTCCTTATACACCTCAACAAAATGGGGTAGTAGAAAGAATGAATTGAACCTTGATGGAAAGATCTAGGAGCATGTTGAGTGGTGCTAAGCTTGATACATGCTTTTGCACAGAAGTTGTAAGTATTGCATGTTATTTGGTTAATAGATCTCCTTGTTAATCTCTTGTTCATAAAACTCCTTATGAAGTGTGGATACGTAGAAATCTTTTTGTTTCACATTTAAGGGTCTTTGGTTGTGAGGGTTTTTTTCATGTGCCTCAAGAGAAATGTTCTAAATTGGATCTAAAAGAGTAAAAATGTATCTTTGTTGGTTATTGTGAGAATGTACAAGGTTATAAGCTTTGGAATCCACTAACTCATAAAATGGTTTTATGTAGACATGTGATTTTTAGGAGTTTAGAGCTTAGTCAGGTGAAGAACAACCAAAGGAGAAAGATAAGACAAAAATAGTGCACTTTGAGACAAAAATTAAGAAGTAGGAAGATGCACATGTGGAAGAAAAAATAGATGGATTAGAGGATGGAGAAGAAGAAGATGGTTAAGAGAGCTTAGATGATGTGCAAGATGAGTGTGTAGAAGAAGAAGAGCATAAATAACCCCTTACTCCTACCATGAGAATATCCACAAGACAAAAAATTCTAGTTGAAAAGTATAGCCCATCCAAAAAAAATTGTGTATTTTATTTTTTGAGTATTAATGATGAACCTAGATCCTCATATAGGGAGGCTCTTTCTTTAGAAGAGAGTGAGTCTTGGATGTAGGCCATGCAAGAGGAGATGATGGATTTGAATAGTTGTGATATCTAGGATCTTGTAATTTTTCCCAAAGGAAGGAAGCCCATTGTTTGCAAGTGGGTATTTAAAAAGAAATTAGGAGCAGATGGTCGGTTAGAGTGGTACAAGGCCAGATTGTTGGCCAAGGGCTACTCCTAGAGAGAGAGAGACCTTGATTTCAGTAAAATTTTCTTTCTTATTGCTAAGTTATTTTATATTAGACTCATATTATCTATTGATGTTGCTTATGATTTTGAAATAGAGAAAATGGATGTTAAAACTGCTTTCTTGCATGGGGATCTTGAGGACGATATTTTTATGTGACAACCTGCTAGTTTTGCTATTAAAGGAGAATAACAATTGGTTTGTAGGTTAAAGAGATCTTTATATGGTTTGAAATAGTCACCCAAGATGTGGTACCATAAGTTTGATTTGCATTTGCATTGAAGTTGGGTTTTGTTAGGAGAGAGGAGGATCATTGTGTTTACATTAAGGTTATTGATGATGATATATTAATCATTGTCTTGTATTTTGGTGACATATTTTTTATGGGTAACAACAAGGTGATGATTAGGGAGATTAAGAAATATTTTTGGCACATTTGATATGAATGAATTGGGGGTTGAAAAAATAATTCTTGGGATGGAGATTAGTAGAGATCGGGTTCACAGAAAGCTTTGGTTAAGTCAGAGTAAGTATGTTGATACCATTTTGTAGAGGTTTAATATACATGACTATAAACTAGTAAATATTCCATTTTTGGTTGGTACTAAGTTGAGTTTAGACATGTTTCCTAATTTTGATGATGATATTGAAGAGATGTCTAGTGTTCCTTATCTTAGTCTCATTGGTAGTTTAATGTATGCAATGGTTTGTACTAGAACAAATATAGCCCAAGTAGTGGAAGTTTTGAGCAGGTTTATGTCTAACCTTGGTAAAGAGAATTGGAATTTTTTAAGAGGGTGTTTAGATATTTGCATGGTAATTTAGATTATTGTTTGGTTTATCATGGTACTAATGATGTGGAGAAGACATTAGACATATAAGGTTTTTTTGATACATATTGGGTAGGTGAATTGGATAGTTGAAGGTTCATTATTGGCTATGTTTTTAACTTTTTTTGGAGGTGCAATGAGTTGGATGAGTAAGAGGTAGCCTATAATTGCATTTTCCACCACTAAAGAAGATTATATGGCTACTACACATGCCTCTAAGGAGGTAGTTTGGTTATAGATACTTGGTAATGGAATTGGTTTTCATTGCAGGATAATAAGGATTGGATGTGACAGTTAGAGGGCCATATGTTTAGCCAAAAATCCTATGTATCATGCTTATACTAAGAATGTTGATCTTCAGTATCACTTTGTGCAAGAAATGGTAGAGAATGGTAAGGTCTTGATTGAGAAGGTTGACACTTTGGATAATGTTGCAGATTCTCTCATAAAGCTAATGACCACATATAAGTTCTCTTGGTGCGGGAAGGCCATGGGCCTTGATCACTATACTTGATTATGTTTTATTTATCTCATGGATTTAATTGTAATGTAAAATTTCAAGTGGGAGGTGACATTATAATTGCTATCCTAAGTTGATTTATGAGTCTCTACATTCTTTGGAAAGTGTTCTAAGGGACATGAGGGATAAAATATTTTTTAATTATTTTCTTATGAAAAATTTTAATTACATTAAAAAAGGTGGACCCTTTACAATGGTAGTTACAAAGCATTTTGAGAGGATATTCCTCTTAGGCATCCAACTTTGTGAGTGGGGACCACTTTGTTGTGCATGTCCTTGCATGTTATTTTCATATTTTTCATGCTCTTGCATGGTTGGGCACTCAGGTTTGTGTGTTGGTGCATGCTCTTGCATGCAGCCATCAGAGTTGTCAATGAGTTATGGAGCACTCGGGTTTGACCAATTCTAATTGGCTATAGGTTAGGCACCCATGTGAAGACCATGTGATAATTTAATATTTTATTCCATGTTTATGGGTTATCCACTAAGGAATGAGTGGGTTTTTCTAGGTAGTTTTTCTTCTTGTTTTGGGATACCATTTGTTGTATTCTCTCCCACAAACTTCTCTGTATTGGAGCCTTGAGATGGTGGTTTGTATGAGTTTGTTTACAAGTTTTTAGAGCGACAAAGTGTTGCTAAATTACAAAGAGGATTTTTGTATTGATGTACTTCCTTGAAGATTAATACAAACATTGGATCTCTTTGTGTGTGGAGTTTTTTCCTACAAGGATTTCTCCATGTATATCTTGTGTCGCTTGTGTTTGATGACTTGTTTTATTGTAAATTTTTCTTTCATTGTTGTAAATTTCAATCACATAATATTTCTATGGTAATCTAGAATATTAATTTTCATATTTTCAACCACTTAAATAAGTTCATATTTCTACAATTTTTCACCTTGATTTTAATAGAAAGGTCATACAGGAACAAAGTCACATAGGATCACTCTTGCTCAATCACTACAATCCATTATGTCTCATATAGAATCAATTAGTGGGAAAAAATATTTGGTTTAATAAGTGGGAAAAACAAAAAAAAATTATGTAAAATAATTATCATATGAACAAGTTAAAGAAAAAAATTGAAATACTCCTTGTGTGCACTCTTCATCATCCCATGAACCAATCAAACCTTGCATAATACATGCAAGAGGCTCCCTATCCATTAGTGTCACCACCAAGAGATAAATAATTTTTTTTGGAAGATGTGTTGGATGGTTTTTGACCATCCTCCATGCAATAACTATGAGGTACCACAACAATTTTTGAGGAAAATATATTGTGATTTTGTCCTTAGTTAGATCCTAAATTACTTTGACATGTGGGAATTCTAAGGTAGAGTTGATGGATCCACACAAGACATATTGGGGGCACAACTTGAGCCAAGCTAGGCACTAGGACCATTAGATAGAATAAACTATGAGCATGCTACTATCCCTTTAATTGTGAAGGAGGGTGTTGATATGGAGACCTCAAATTTGATTAGATCATTCACTTAGAGCCTTATACATCATACTAGATCTCTAATATGGGGTGATGCAAGTGAGTCTTCTAGGTGTCAAGTTCCACATCATATATGTCATTTTTGTAGGTCTCTTTGTGTTTATGATATTGAGGATAGTCAAGATGCATCTTCCTAGGATACATCTATAGTAGATTAGATATTCATGACAAAAGCTCTATTAAGTGATACATTCAACTTTGATAGTCAAGTAAATATCAACAATTTCATTTAATTTAATTTATTAAGTTTTAGTTTTATATGTAAGATTAACTAAATTATTTGGAATGATTATAATGAAATTTCAGGGGGATAGTTTTCACCATTCTTTTAGTAGTCCTCCAAATCCCTATTAAATGACATAGGGAGTTCCCCACACTAAAAATCAAGAAAGGTAGTTCCCCATGCTAAACATAGGGAAAAGCAAAGAGACATAATTTTGCATGTAAAAGGAAAGTGAAAACTCCAAGTTGGGTGCTAGTTTATGGAAAAGTGGATCTAAAGAAATGTTTTCTTGAAAATAACATCACATGAAGCCAAACTTCTAGGGTTTCAAGCTCTCTAAATACTATTCTACACACCAGTTTGGAAGATATGCATGGCAGCTAGAGTTGTTGCAATCATTATTTCTCAACATAACATGGAGTTTGTGTTGATTTTATGCACCTATATGCATGAATTTAGGTATGCATTTTGACTCTTCATCTATCGCTCAAGCATTAAATAAAACCATGTAGAGTTTATATCACATTTCTCCCCTTTTAAATTTGAGTTACCTAAAGTTTATATTGCAACTCCTAAAATTGTATGAGACAATGATTCAAGGATAGAATGAAACATTGAAGCACTATGAGGGTTGTAATCCTAAGCAGACTTATTATGTATCGATGGAGTTCATACAAGGTAGGGAATTGTTTAAAATCATTAGTAATTTAGAGTTGAATGATGCTTGACTTCAGATACTTGTTTCTATGTAACACTTATTGATTTAAAGAAGAGAGAGAGAGTTATTATACAAGTAGATTAGTTCATCAATCTATGGTTAGGATAAGGGGTTAAAGGGAGTTCCTTTGGAACTCATTTTGACTCTAACACTACTCTTTCTTTTGTTTCCAGTGTCAAATGTTGCTTCTAGGGATTCAAACTAAGGATCTCAAGAATTACCTCAGGATTGTGAAAGTGTGCTTGTTGCTTCTCTAATAAAGCTTGTCATTCTATGGTATGCCTAAAGGGGGAAAGTATCAGAGAAAGTTAAGTTCTTAGAAATATTAAAAGGATAATCAATAATATTTCTCTAGAAATGTTTGTTTCTCTTAAGGAGAAACTTATAAATGTGGGGATTGCCTTAATAGATATTTTGTAGGGTTTGATATTACTTATTATGACAAGGCAATTTTTGAACTAACATTATGGCTCATGTTACAATGTTGTGTCAAGATCTGAGTACTGCATTACCTAAATTACCTTGTGATGATCCAGATGGAAAACCCTAAGTCACACACCATCGATTCTTCTTATTTTCTTAAATGGAGGAGCTTAGTAAAAATCATTACTTGGTGTCTAGAATGAGGTTTATAGTTCATAAAATTCAGTGTGGTCATAAATATGAAATAGTTTTTTGTATGAGTGTAAAAATT
Organism: Sequoiadendron giganteum; assembly: GCA_007115665.2. NCBI lineage: Eukaryota > Viridiplantae > Streptophyta > Pinopsida > Cupressales > Cupressaceae > Sequoiadendron > Sequoiadendron giganteum. Next base: position 190,652,889 of record CM021102.1, read on the forward strand.
GAATCAAACACGTTGAGAGATAATTATGACCAAAGGTAGGTAACTTTATGGTGCAGTTAGAGGATCATGAGACAAGACTTTAAAGATGAACTGTGCAAAGAAAGAAAATTCTATGAAGGGAATTTATTAAAGGGTTTTCAAGGATAGTCCTAATCACGCAATATCATAAGGATAGGGAGGATTAAGGTTAAATAATTTAATGGACTATGGAAAAGAAATAAAAACCTCATAAAATAACTTATGAATGTAGTGATTATGAAGGAAAAAAAGAGGATAGTATGCAATGGATTTATCATAGTCATAATTAGTTGTTTAAATTAAGAAAATATGATTTAAAATGTCATATTCAAGTTTGAATGACAATTGTTAGAGGGCAATAATTTTTATTATGACCATGATGAAGTATCAAAACACAGTTTTGGGCAGCCTTCAAGGTATAACTAGACAACAAGTATGATGAGTTCTAAGATTTAAAGAAAGATCAAATATAAAGGGGGAAGAGTTCTAATATTCATTATGGAAGAATGGAGAACAATCAAAAGAACACAATTAATAGTGATGAAGGATGGAAATGAGCTTTAAAGATGACAAGACAAGTACAATTGTCCTTAAATATGAAAGTCAAGATAGTCATAAATATTAAAAAGATACACCATGATGAATGATTCATGGTCGCTTCAGTAGCAAGAAAATATGAAGATAGTCCTAGGAAAGATAATACGGTAGAGTTCATGAATTTGGTGTAGTTAGAAATATGAAGCATAGTCACATGCCATTTGAATGATAGTCATAGAGGGTATAATACAAGCAATTTTTGTATTTAAAATTTATTAATTTCAACTCATGTGAGGAGCATATGACTTAGGATTGAAAAGGAATGTATGTACAATTACCAAGAAAATAAAGGCATGGCATAGCACAATGAGATGAAGATCATGAGAAATCTATAGGGTAGATCTTAAAAAGGACAGTCTCCTTCTCAAAGGACAACCACATTGCACTAAAATTTGATAGTCATGAAACCATGAATGGAGATGATAGTGAAAAGAAAATGCATGAAAAAGTCTATATAGAGAACTTTCCTTGAATAGATATCAATATTACAATATAAAGGACAGTGATGCATCATAAAGGAAGGTGAGTGGTGGAAATAACAATCCACACTAGTGTTCCAATGAGAAGTACAGTCCTATCACAAGCATGAAATTTAGATGTCAATTGAAGAGGGTCGGTTTCTATGGATAGTCTACAATGATGCTTTGTTCTATAGAGGAGGTTACTATAAGACTAACTAGGTGGGATCCAAGGAGAAATATTTTAGATAGAAACCATCACATAACCAAAATCACACCATCAAATCCACCTATGCAAAATGTCTTCAACAACAATCTTGTGGTTACCTATCTTTTGGGATAGTCAAAGCAAAAGGTAACTCAATCATAAAGGGTAGTCTTATGAAGTGATTTTGCAAAGATAACATAAGGCATACCACAAATTATATTTAGAATCTATACACCTATAGATTACAATTCAAGATAACACTCTGATAGTCTTTTGTATGTGCTAAAGAGATAATTTAAAATTAGTCAAAAGATGATATGATTTTTTGAAATAAAAAACTACAGATAACTTTGAAGTTCACAAGAAAACTCATGACAATGAGCAACAAATGAAGACTACAAAAAACAAAATAGTCATATGCCAAGAGGTATCCATTTACAAAAGGATATATGGCAGAGTTATAAAAGCAGTCAAGTTAAGGTAATGTGATGACAATCCTAAGTCTAAGATGATAGCACATGCCAATTTCAAGGACAAAATACAAGGGATTCAACAAAGGTTTTTTTGAATGGAAAATGGGTAGGGATCCATCATGAACTTGTTTCTCTTTGATTTAACAATAACCACCTACAAGTGGTCTGAAGAAGGCATAATGGATCAAATAAGATAGTAGAAATATGTTAGCCCTCCTGTTTCTAAAGTATGCATACCAACAAATCCAAGACACCATGAAGGGAAAACACACAGTTGCATTGGGCAGCCAATCTTATCTATAAAGGGTAGTAAAAAATGGAATAGAGGAAAATCATCTAAAGGATAGTAAATTTGAAGTCAAGGGTAGTGTTATAGTTTAAATGTATTTTTGCATAGAAGAATACAAAAGCATAGTTTGAAAGTGGTAGAGCTATCATGGCAATCTAGGCAAGAACATACCAAAAACTCCATGAAAGTTGATTAAGTTTTTTTCATCAAAATGGGGTATTCAATGACATATAGTTGCAAGATGTTAATGCATAAACATCAAGTAGTAATAGTCCACATTGAAGATGACAGTCCAAACCAAAAACATGAAGGCATTTATATACAATATTTGTGAGGAAAATTAAAGTGTGTTGAACAAGGAACACATAAAATAGAAGAGCTTCACATAGAGAGAAGATGTAAATACCAAATGTATGCATGGACAAAGAGTGAAGTCATAAAGATAGTCCATATGCTCACTTAAGAAAGTTTGTGATAGTCATAGTTTTAAAGAATGAGATTAGCCATTATAAATAGTACCAACTTAGGATAACTTTGATAAGTCATTATGTGCACAAGATGGTATTGGAACCATAATAATGTCAAGAACATAAGGGAAAGAAACATTTAATATGTGTACTTGTTTTCAAATCTCAAAGGGTAGTTTTTCAAACTAGGGACAATCCTTTAATAATGGTAGCAAGTATTTGGAAGTTAGTGATTATGTCAAGTTGAATGCAAATGATAATAGTAGAGGATTTTTTTTGAATAAGTACTAAGTATATATGACACAAAGATGATTATGCAAACAACTAGATTGAAGTTAAGACCTAGCTTATCTCCAACTTTTAGTCTTCTTCAAATGAATTCTCTCACATTCTTGTTGTCTTACATGAACATTTCAAGATAAGTTGCCTTCACGCTTAGTTATCATACACTAAGAGGCAATTTAGGCCTATTTTGAAAGTCCATATGGTCATAACTTGAGTTAGGGGACGTTTGGGGCTAAAATCATGTATTTTGAGATAGTTTAGGTCCATAAAATAAAGGTTTTTTCCTTCTATGCCTAGCCATTTGAAGTTTCATGTAAAGTGTTTAAGGTAAGCTTTTTCAATCAACATTATGCAATTTTAGAGATAATTTCAAGTTTAGTTAGAGGTAGATTTTCAAGATGCATGCAGAAGTCAAATAGGGTAGCAGTTCGAGTAAACACTTCTACACCAAATTTCCATGTTTTTTCTTCTAGTTCACATCTAGTTCAACTCTCCATGCACACTCAACATATTCCATGAGGTTTGAGTTCAGTTAACTAAATATTTTTCTATAAGAAAAAAATATTTCAACTCTTTTCAGTTAGTTATTTCATTCCTCTTTCTTCCTTATGCAAAAGAGATGTATTTTAACTCATTCTGAGATTAATACAATAGCAACTTAGTTTTATTTTTAGTATTCTTCAAGATTTGTACAAGAAAAACTCCTTTATCAATAAAAAGTAGCTTTTTACCTTCTCAAATTTCTTGTATTGAATGTCTTTGTGAATGATTTTGATCTGATTTTTGTGATTATGAATGATAATCCATGAATTGTCTCATTGCAATACATTTTTTTATAGAATAGGAAAAAACCCATTCAGGTCATAGGCTATGTTAGTTGTTTTTTAGTGCTTGTAGCTATGAAAACACATAGTTTTCCTTCAACAAAACCTAAAACATAACCTCCTTGTGAAACATTATTGTATGTGTTTGAAAAAATATGAGTTGTGTGAAGAATATAATAGTTTTTGAGAGAATTTTTGAGTTAGGACAAATATGAAGTCTTTTATCATTAGTGCATCACCCCCTTGATTAAGTTTATCATAAAATTCAATTTTCTATCCTTTTTCCTATCAAACCAGCAAGCTTTTAGGAGGTCCATCAAGGGAACCAACCTACTCTGGAGGTTCATCTTCACCATAGGTGACCCATAGTTTGAAGATGATCTCATATTTCACGAGATAGCTAAGTTTCACACTTATCTTAAGGGTGCTATGCTCATGAAAATAGTTATAATATTGGATACTGGCTTGTAATAAAGTTTATCCCATTAGGCACACTTTTAGTTATAACCATCTTCTTAATTGATGAAGTTTCCTTATCATATTCTTAAACTCTTATTTTCAATTGATTTTATCTTATTACTTACAAAAGGAAGAAGAACCACTTGAAGACTATGTAGAAAGGTTCCAATTTTTCTTGAAGAATTTGCACTAGATTAGGCTCTCTCAAGAGTCACTAAAGCTGTTATTTTTGTGAGGGGTCAATAAATATTGCATGGATACATTAAACCTCATAGGAGAAAGGGATATTTTCAACTGTATTTTGAGGAAATCTACCAGGTGTGTAGAAATTATTCAAGGTCATCAAAGAAGAATAGTAGGGGTAGTAGAGATTTCTCTTCCACCAAAACATCCATAGGTGTTTCCAAGGTGAAACTCAACAATCTTTTGTCCAACATGAAGGAGGATATAATAAGCCATCTAGCTACCCAATTGGATACTCTACACATCAAAATAAAACAAGAGGAGGGAAAGACTTCTCTCACAAAATATTTTCCATACTGATACTAGAAAAGGGTCAATGATAAATGTGAGAAGACTGCTAGTGTTTTTTAGAAGAAAGGGAAACCTAAATTTTATACCCTCAAGGATGAGGAAGAACACATCTTCTCAATTTCTTAGCACAAGCCATGGAAACAATTACAAGGTATGCCCCAAGATCCCCTATCTTATAATATGTCCTTTCCTAGGTTCAATACAAACTTCTCTAACTAAAACAATCAACCTTGGAATAACATGAAAAATAAAACATGTCCAATGGACCAATCATCTATTTGGACTCCACAATATGGGATGTGTCCACAAGAACCATACTAAGACCCAAACTATAATCCACAATGGCATTCCCCTCAAAAACAATAGCCACCATAATGGCATGGGAACCAATAATAGTAGAACCAAAATGTCAACTACTCATAGCCACAACAATCTTTACAATAACAAAAATGAACCATAATGTCAAACCCAACCATATCTACCCAAAAATAACCAAGATCACCTCAATTGCATGCTCAACCTGCACCAAACCCTAATGATAAGCCTATTGAGCATGCTTATACTAACTAATATATCCAATACCCAGCCTATGGGGTTGAGATCAAATATGTCGACCTACATTCAACAAGAATTCTTGATAGATGATCATCCCCTCATATCATATAACTTACAAATGATAAAATAGTAATAGAAACAACTAAAATTTCAATAAAGCAACTTGAACAAGGCAAGTCACATCAATACATCACAAATAAGGAATCACAATTTCCAAAGAGACAAACAACCCAAAAATTTCATTATAAACTTGAATTTTATTTCTTGAGCCAACTTGAAAATGTCTATGTAAAGATACCCTTGATTAAATAAATTTAAAAAGTTCCCATTTACACAAAAACTATAAGGGAATTATACCTAAAAAAGTGAAGTAGGAAAATTAAATACCCAAAGACTATCCATGTTCTAGGACAACTAGTTGACATTATTCTAAGAAATACAGTTGTCCCAAAGTATGTAGACCCTGGTTGTCTTGTCGTAGATGTATAGATTAATGGTACACTTATCAAGAACAATTTGATTTACTTATGGGTATCCATCAATGTAATGACAAGAGAAAAAATGTAACAACTTGAAATGATAGATCTCATACCCACACCTACAGTTCTACAATTAAAGATAGATTAACTATCAATTCATGGGGTATTATTGAATATTTTAATATCACACTAGATTCATGGAAATATCTAGCAAAGTTTATGGTATTGTATCCCAAATCCAACCTTGATAGATATCCCTTAATCGTAGGTAGACCATTTTTAGTCACTAGAGATGCATTTATTAGATATAGATTTGGTAACATGATAATTTCTAATGTGAATGTGACCAAAAAATTAGTCCTCTACTAGCTATCACAACCACATGCAAAATTGGAACAAAATGTTTGGCCAACCTAGGAAGAAGATGACCAATAGTACCTCCAAATACTTATGACTATAGAATGAAGCCCAATGATTGAAATTAAGGATGAAGATGAAATTATTTCCCTTTTCATACAAAATTATTATGGTAGGGACCCATAGAAACACTACTATCTAATATGCTTACATTTCACCTTACACAATATCATACCTAAAAATTCCTCTGAATCCACTTCCCAATTATTCCATACACTATTCCATATAGTTGTAATCTTAATTTGATAGGGTTGGATGTTGCTTATGTCATTAATTTTTCCTTGACCATGGAAATAACACCAAGAGAAACACCCAATGTTAATAATGAGTTGATAGTATCCTATAAATTTGCATGACTTACAATATTACAAGCTCACACAACAAAATTCACCTACGAATATGATGAAATGAATGGAATAGATCCTATTCTCTATGTGCACAAAATATACATTAATATGGAATATAATTCAATCAATAAACCATAAAGAAGGATGAACCTAGTTGTGTGAGATATAGTGAAGATAGAATTGTAGAAGTTGTTGGTTGTAGGGTTTATTTATCCCATATTAGATAGTAATCAAGTTTTCCCATTAGTTATAGTACCTAAAAATGGAGGTAAATAGAGAGTGTGTGTAAATTACAAAGAGATAAATACAACCACAAGGAAGGATCACTTTCTTCTTCCTTTTATTGATCAAGTGTTAGATTCACTAGTAGAGAGGAAGTACTTTTCTTTCCTAAATGAGATTAGTGGATACAACTAGACAAAGATAGCTCTAAAAGACCAACAAAAAACCACCTTTACATGTCCATGGGGTACATATGCCTATTCGGTTTTACTATTTGTATTGTGTAATGCACTTGCAACATTCTAGAGAGTTGTCCTGAGCATATTTATAGACTTTGCATATGAATCCATGGAAATCCATATGGATGAATTCACCACTTATGGAAAATATTATGAATAAGAATTAGAAAATTTGGATAAATTCCTTCAAAGGTGTTAGGATCACAACCTCTAAGTCATGAAAAGATGTTTCATGATGATGAATAAATGAGTGGTCTTGGGATACTTTGTGTCTAGTAGGGGTATTTAGGTAGATCCTAACAAAATATAGGTGATCTCCACTCTTCCTATCCCCTAGAAGAAAAAAATTGTGAGGATTTTTATTGGCTATGCAGGATATTACAAAAGTTTTGTTAAGGATTTTAGTAAACTAGCAGCCCCCTTTTTTTATTCTTTATCTAAGGGCATGTGCAAGATCATGATGGGCCAAAAAGTGGCAATAGGAAAAAGTATCACTTTTCACTCGCCAAAAAACGTGGAAATCCCAAGTTGACTTTCTTTTGGGTTGGGTGTCAATACATTTCTCCATAGCAATGCCCAAGCCTAAGTTTTACAAATCGAATATCTGATATTCGATTTGAAACGGATATCCAATTTGTGGCACACATAGACCCAAGAGTAATTAGGAGGTGTATGGTGGACAAGAGATAGAGAGAGAGAGAGAGAGAGAGAGAGAGAGAGAGAGAGATAATTAGGAGGGGGAAGGAGAGGAGAAGAGGGGGAGAGAGGAGAGAGAGAGAATTAGGAGGGGGGGAGGAGGGGTGAAGAGAGAGAGGGAGAGGGGGAGGGAGAGGGAGAAAGAGATGGAAAGAGACAATATTTAAATATTTTATATATTAGTAATATTAATTACTTATATAATATTTTATATATTAACTTAAAGTAAAACAAATCGGATATCCGATTTGGGTTAGCTAATATAAGGCCAAAAAAGGCCATTTTAAAGTCATTCAAATTGGATAGGGGAAGAGGGGAAGAAGGGGAGAGAAGGGGAGAGATATAGAGAGAGAAAGAGACAGAGAGACAAAAAAATAGAGAGAGAGAGAGAGAGAAAGAGAGAATTAGGAGGGAAGGTGAGGGGGAAGGGGGGAAAGAAGGGAGAGGAGATAGAGAGAGAGAAAGAGAGATTAGGGTGGAAGGGAGGCGAGAGGGGAAAGGGGGAAGAAGAGGGAGAGAGAGAGAGAAAGTGGGAGGGGGAAGGAGGAGGGAAGAAGGAGATAGATGGAGATGGAGAGAGAGAGAGAGAGGGAAAGATAGAGGGAAATGGAGAGAGAGAGAGGAAGATAGA